>SZWC01014120.1:46428-56879 GCA_023375785.1 Penium margaritaceum | reverse complement strand
GCGGTACGACAGTGCCTCAAAAAACAGCGCGTCGCGCGACTCAACGATGCGGTGGCGACCCGCATCCCAGAAACGCCACGCTTTGGAGCGCGAGGAGACACCGAGGAAGGCACACATCCGGCCGCGCGGAGAGACCTTGGACCCCTGCTGGTCCTCGGTGTACCAGACACAGGCCAAGGAACCCCAGACGCGAGCAAGCCTGAGGTCCGCACGGTGACCGAACCACAGCTCATACGGCGTGACGTGGTCCGGCAAGGGACCATGCGGGAGGCGGTTCCAGACCCACGTCATGTAGGCGAAGCCCTCGAAGGCGAAGGACTCCGGGAGACCGCACTCAGCGCGCATGGCGCGAACCGCGTCCTCCATGGTGCGGTTCCAGCGCTCGGACACACCGTTCTGCTGTGGCGTAGCAGGGGCCGAGAGCTGGTGACAGATACCAAGCTCGGCGAAGTGAGTGGTCAGCTCACCGAGATACTCACCGCCGCGGTCAGAGCGGAAGGTGTGGAGGGAGTGACGAGACTGACGCTCGGCCATCACGAGCCACAAGCGCACGGCTAGAGCGGCATCACTCTTGTGGCGGAGGCAGTAGACCCACCGCATGCGGGTGAAGTCATCCGTGAGGGTAAGAACATACCGACCACGGTCAGCGACAGACTCGACAGGGAGAGGTCCGAGGAGGTCCGAGTGGACAAGCTCCAGGGGACGCTACGCGCGAGTGACGGAGGCAGGGTAGGTGCATCGATGCATCTTGCCCTGAGCGCAGAACAGACAGTCGGTCTTGGGCGGCTTCTCGAAGGATGCCGCGTCAAGACCGAGAGCGGGCTGTGTACGAATGAGCCTGGACACAGTGTCCGTGCTCACATGACACAGGCGCCGATGTAACAGGCACTGGTGGTCAGGAGACAACATCCCCATGACAAAGACGCGGGTAGATGAGCAAGGGGAAGAGTCAGGATCAGAGCAGCACACGATGCGATACAGGTCATCCACAACAGAGGCACGCAACACAACCGTGGAAGTGTCAAGTGCAGTGATCGTGGCATCATCAATGGAGTGGTGAACAGAGAGACCCATCCTCGTGCAGGCACGGACAGAGAGCAGGCTGAGCTCGAGATCAGGCACGAAAAGCACGTCAGAAAGATACACGGGACCAGACGGACCATCGAACCGTACGACCCCTGTCCCCTGAACAGGTAGTGACTGCCTAGAACCTGTCCGCACTGACCGAACAGACCCAACAGGACCAAGCACGACAAAGGCGGTACGGTCGCAGGTCATGTGGTGAGCGGCCCCTGAGTCAATGATCCAGTGGCCGCTCGCCTCACGACCTGTGGTGGTCATGGTACAACGAGCAACGGAGCACGCTGCCTCTGCTGGACGCTCAGCAGGTGTGGCAGGACAGCGGGACAATGCACGATGATGCGACTCATCAAACCACTCTGTGCTGTCAGACTCATCCTCACCAGGCGATGCAGCCCCCCCACAAGTACGACCACGTGCCACAAACACAGATGGACAGTCAGTCTGTGGACCACTCGGCTGTGACAGCACACTCGCACCTCCCTGTGAGCGAAGTGCCAGCAGTCGACGTAGCTCCGCGATGGTCTGGTCCCTCGGGTCCGGCGTGGTACTCCCCCCGGATGGCGGAGGATNTCGCTGCGGCACGGGCTGCTGCTCCAGTGCGGATCCGCTCCTCGTGGGCTGCCTGAAGACCGCGGGTGATCCTCGCCCAGTCCAGCTCCTGCTGACACTCAGTGTAGCGATGAGGTCCGCCGCAGTTGTGGCAGCGGACCGCCCATCCGGTGCCACCGGAAGGCTGCTGCGGTCCCCTCTTCTTCTTCCCCTTCTTCCCCTTCATGGCTGCTGCAGTGGCTGTCGGAGTAGCAGGGGAGGAAGCGGGAGAGGCAGAGGTGGAGCTGGTGGGGGTGAAGGTGGATGACGGTGTGGAAGAAGGAGGCGCTGCAGGTGAGGGCGAGGCAGTCGCGGCAGGCGCGGGCGAGGCAGTCGCGGTAGGCGCGGGTGAGGCAGGCGCGGCAGGCGCAGGCGAGACAGTCGTGGCGGGCGCAAGTGGGGCAGGCGTAGAGACTACAGGCCCGACAGCAATGATGGCCGGGTCAATGGTGGCCAGCGACGGTCCCACCCCGGAGGCACCCCGGACGGACTCACCCTTTGGGGTAGAATGGTATCAGAGGTGTGGAAGGCGTAGAGGACGTCGCTCCCACTGCTGCTGCGGCCATGGCGCCCTGCCGATGCGCGCGGGCTGCCTCGTCAGCTGTCGCGACCTGGATGAAGTACCGCTGCGCCCAGGGCAACAGCTGCAGGGTGTCGGACATGGACGCGAGGACGTCCTGGTCGAGGCGGGAGAAAGTGTCAGTGAGCTCGGGGCGCACTCCCAGCATGATGGTGTCCAACGCCCAGAGCTGAGAGCCGCCTCCGGTGCTCAGACGAGTGTACACGCGCATGGCCCGACGCCAATAATCAGCTGCTGACTCCGAGGATCCCTGATGAAGGGAGTGGAACTCGCGAAGGCGCGCTGACCGGGTCGCGTGAGTCTCTGTTGCAAAAAGGGTCAGCGCCAGCTCCCAGCCGCGGCGCGGGTCTACGCCTGCTCCTGTCCCAGGCGCGCCCAGGAAGGGACGGAAGTCGACCACTGTCTCCTGTGGAACTGCGTACAGCAGTCCACGCATGGCACGCGCTGCCGTCTGGGACTGGAGCGGATCAGCCGTCTGGTACTGGCTGTGGTAGTAGGGCCAGACTCCCTCTGAGTTTGCCCATACCTGAAACAGCACCTCCCAACAGTCAAACCCCGCCTTGCTGTCGTAGCGAGGCGGAGAAGTCTCGAAGTCCTTGGGTCTTCGCTCCGTGGGGAGCTGGATCTCTGGTGGTGCTAGGAGCGGGCGTGGGAAGGGCATGAAAGGCATCAACGCTGCTCCTCCAGCGGCACCCGAGACCTGACGCGGATCGGTCTGCTGCTGTTGCTGCTGCTGCTGCTGTCCTGTCGGGCTGGGCGCCGGTGTCTCAATGCGCAGGCTCCTCATCTGCTCCATCAGCCGGCGAAGCGCGTCCTCCCCAGTGGGAGGTGGCGCCTGATCCCACTCCTCGACCATGGACTCTCGTCTCTGCACAGGGGCGGCAGTGGGGCCAGCAGACTCCTGGGCAGATGGGGTTGCCTCTCTCTCTCTCCTGGGCTGATGTCCCGGTGTCCCAGACAGAGAGACCAAGGCATCGCGGATCTGTCGCAGCGTAGCTGACTGCTCATCCTGGCGCTGGCGGAGTGACGACTGCTCCACCAGCAGGAAGTCAATCGCCTTTGAGCGTGGGCTGCGACCCCCGCTCGTGACGGTGTCCTCCAGCTCCTTGCCCTTGGAGCTGCTCGGCTCCATGCTGAGGCGGTGCGAAAGTCGTCCGAACGCAGAACCGTCANGACCTTCTGACCAAAAAATCGGCTAAGTGCTGAAAATTTAAAAATTTAAATTTTCACCACTAAAAATTGAAGGTTGTCCAAATGAAGCGAAATTTGGACCACAGAGGCGTCTGAGGATGCTGAAGACAATGGTGAAATGTTTGTCTTCAAAAAGTGGGGAAAAAGGCCAAAACGACCTGATTTTGTGCTCAGGCCGAAAAAATGAAAAATTCAAATCAGTGATGCGGAACGGTGAATGCTGGAGGCTACAGAGCTCCAAATGAGGCGAGCAAGGGCGCGATGGAAAGCTTGAGATCTAAGCTTTCCAACGAGCCATAGCGCGCAACTTTTGGTGGCTATTTGAGTCCGGCACAGGCGGGTGAAGAGAGGATGGCGGCTGACGCGATTTGCGTATGCCGCTCCTCCACGTCCGTGCGGCTTCCAGGAAGCTGCACGGCTGGAGTCAGCACCTACAAAAGGTACTGGTGCCTCTGGTGCCTGAGTGGCCACGGCCGCCACTGCTGCTGTTGCTCGCTGATGGTGCTGTTGCTCGCCCGGTTTGCGGCTCCAAGTCGCCACACAGGTGGCCTCGGACCGGCTGCTGCTGCGCGCAAGGGCTCCAACGGCCTCAAGCCGTTGTGGCACGCTGCAGCTGCAGCACGAACCTGCCGTTGTGGTTTCTGACGCATCAGGATAATGGCATATGCGTCGCTGTGTGCTCTTGTCGCTTCAAGCGACTCAGGGTGGTGATGGGTCCAACCAGGACCTGCTGCTGCTGTTGTGGGCTGCTGCCACTGCTGCTGCTCACTGCTGCTGCAGCTGCTGCGTCTCTGCTGCGCAGCACGACGAGCACTGGCTCGCCTGCTCTGATACCATGAGAAGATTCCAGGAAGCTTCCTAGCCTTTCTGCTTGCTAGCCTGACAGCACGGGTCTGGCTGGTTGACACACAGGTCATGCAAGGGACAGCAAGGGTAGGGAGAGACACGTGCACTTGTATCTCAAGCTTCAATTGAAGTAAATGCAGAGAGGAATAACAAATGACAGGTCCACAGCATAAATAGCCGCCGTGGCTCACGGCGGGTGGCGCACACGGCGGTGCCCGTCAAACCTGAACCGGCCCAAAACCACTGTTTTGGCCATAATTCTGCGCACAAGCGTCCAAACGGAGCGCCGTCTGATCCTACGGATGCACGACGAAAAGACAGACACAACGACTGGTCACACGCCTACGTCCAGGAACAGCCGGAGAGTGTAAGAAAACAAACATGTAAATCAGCCTGGGAGGGCTGTCCACCGAGAAAATCCTGAAGACCTCCAAACGTAGTCCGTGGGCTGTGGGAACCCTCTGGTACACTGGGTAGGCTGCCAGGCTGCCTCCAGCGGGTGGAGCATCACCTCAGGGAACTCTGTCTCCAGCTGGGTCCGCCTCAAGGATCTGCACGAGCATGGACACGGCCGAGTGGTCACAACCAACTGTACAACTGTGTATGACTGAAAACATCACAACAGTTGCGTTTGGATGCCTGTGCGCAGAGTTGCGGCCAAAACAGTGGTTTTGAGCCGGTTTTAGGACAAACTGACACTGCCGCGTGCGTCACCCGCCGTGTGCCGCGGCAGGTATTTATGCTGTGTGCTTGTCAGTTGTCATCTCTCTCTGCAATTATATTCAGTTTGAGTTTCCTGACACTCTGTTTGTGTCCCAACCCGGACCCTTGCAGTTTTGTCTCTAACTTGTGACTGTTGTCACACGCTGACCTAGCGCTGACGCCTAGTGTCGCGACAAGTGGTTAGGAAGGTTCTGAGAAACTTCTCATGGTATCAGAGCAAACGAGCCACAGCTCGTAGTGTTGTGCAGCAGAGACGCAACAGTTGCGGCAGTCACCCACGGCAGCAACAACAGCAGATCCCGGGTGGACCCACCACGACTATGTTGCAACGGAGCAGTGGAGGTAGCAAAGACGATAGCGGCTACGGGTGGCAACCCCTGCAACAACAGCACCGGGTGGCAGCAGCAGCACCGGGTGGCAGCAGCAGCACAGGGTGGCAGCAGCAGCCGTGTCTGGCTATCGGTGTGTACAAAAAAAAAGAGGGGGAAGCAGCTCGCACCAACAGCTTGGTGCTGTAGCAGCAGTCGCAGCAGCAACAGGCAGTAGCCGCAGCAGCAGCCGTAGCGGCAGCATCAGCAAGCGCCTGGGAGCAGCAGCACCAGGCGGCAGCAAGCAGCAGCAGCAGCAGCAAGCAGCAAATCAGTAAGCAGCAGCAGCAGGCGGCAGCAAGCAGCAGGAGCAGGCGGCTGCGAGCAACAGCAACAGGCGGCAGCAAGCAGAAGCAGCAGCAGCGGCAAGCGGCTGCAGCAGTAGCAGCGTGCAGTAGGCGTAGAGAGAGCAGCAGCAGCAGCGGCGGCGCCGGCGGGTAGCTGCAGCGTGCAGCTGCACGTGCTCACGCGGGCTGCAATAGTAGCAGCAGCCCGCGCAGCAGTGGCAGCCGCAGCAGCAACAGCCACGGCTGCTGCTTGCTCGTCACGCGAAGCTGCACTGCAGCTTCGCGTTGCGAGAAAGCAGCGCGAGGCTGCTTGCTCACAGCGAGCGAGCTCGCCGAGCGAGCTTGCTCGACAGGCTCGCCGAGCGAGCTCACTCGACGGGCTCGCTCGAAGCGAGGGTCGAGCCAGACCTGAAAAAAAAATAAAAAATAAAAAATAAAGAGGAGGAGAGAGGGGGTGAGGTGTCCCCGGGCTGGGCACCCCTGAACAACCCCAAAGGGGGCACCCGTGAAGGAGGCACCTAAAAAAAAAATGCCCTTTACTTTTTTATTTTTTTTTCTTTTTTGTCACCTTTTAAGTGTGGCCTAAGGCCACCACCGTCGGCTGACGACGGGAACCGCAGTAGCAGCAGCCGCCGCGAGAGTCGCAGTAGCAGCAGCAACAGCGAAGGTGGCTTGAGACCACAGCCGTTGGCTGACGACGGCATCCGATGCAACATCAAAAGCACCGAAGGCGACCTGAGGTCGCACAGCAGCTCACCACCAACGTCGTGGTGGCCGTCCTCGTGACGGCATCTCAGCACATCTGAGAGATTGTGCTTCGATCGCTCACCTCCCCTTGTGGCCTTGTGCCAGTGGGAGCGAGTGTCCCAGACCCTCACCCACACCACACTCTAGAGATGAGCACGTTGGCGTCGCGGGGAGTGCAGCCGGCGCCAAGGATGGCACCGGCTCAGCATACGTGGCAGATGCCGCGTCCACAGTGGCAGTTCCAGCCGTGGCACACGTCTCAGGCGTCCAACGGCTTTGCCTGCTACTTCTGCTGAGACCGACACCACGGCTGGCGCCAGTGTCGCCAGCGCCCTGCTGGGTGGCGACCGCCTTGGTTATGGTCCCGCCCTACTCCACCATCCGCCTCCGATACCTCAGCTCATACAGTCGCGCCCCTCAGTGGAGCTATGGCGGTGGTGTACGCCGAGCTCCAGGGTCTGAAGCGCATGGTGCAACAGCTCATAGACCATGTGATCTCTGAGCGGGCTGTTGCCACCGTGTCGCTTCACACACACTCGTCTTCCTTCTCGCCATCCTCACCTCCGTCGGTGTCATCACCTGACGGTGCCATGCCTCCCGACCTTAGCTCTACATCTGACACCCTACGCTCTGTGCTGGAGGCAGTTGGAGTCATCCCGACCAGTGACCCCTCCACTTCTGGGGTAGTCTCTTCGGCTCGCCATCGTCGTTCTCGGACTCGGCACGCGAGGCGGCGGATAGCAAGTTTGTCAAGACGTGTGCAGGAGGCAGCAGTAGACGCAGTAGCGGCAGACGTCACCACGGAGCTAACTCCCTCCTCCCCAGTTTCAAAGTTGTTGCGACACCCCTTCGCAGCTTCTACCGGTGCGTCGGTCGAGGGGGAGATGGAGACTACAGTTGACGTAGCAGAGACCACAGAGGCAAGTGGGGCAGTACCAGTGGATGAGGCAGTAGTAGTAGTAGCGGTGTCAGCCGGCACATGTGGAGCAGACGTCCGTTCCGCTACATTGGTGACCAGTGGAGTGTCGCCAGACGTCCAGGCGTTGGGCGTGTTGGCAGCCATCGACGTCGTGACAGTAGCATCAGTTGCAGTCACTGCTACTGATGGGACGTTGGCAGTAGACGCGGCTCTGGGAGGAGTCTCAGGTGACGAGATCCCCTCGTCTCCTATCCACGGATTGGTCTGCCGAGTCCCCACAGCTCCTGCCGAGGTGTCAGTCGTGGGGGGGGGAGGTGTGTCCGCTGACGACCGCGGCGGAGCTCGGCATTGGTGATGCGACTGCTCTACAGCGCAGGATGATTGAGGCGGATGACGCCACACAACAGACTCAGCTAGCGGAGAGTTTAGTAGGGGGAGACATTTGCTCTAACGGAGCCTCTTCGTCAGAGGAGGATTGGTCCGATGCTGAGTTAGAGTCGAAGATGGAGTTGGTGATCGTTGATGTTTTGGCGGATGACGTGACGACGGGCGATGCCGGAGCTGCCCCCGACGATGCGCACGCTCCTGCATTAGCTGGTGTGGAGGCAGCGGCCATGGCGCCAGGAGTAGCAGCAGGAGGAGGAGGTGATACAGATGTTGATGCTTGGCCCACAGCAGACGCCCAGGTGGTTCTGGCAGATAGTGTTGGGCAGCAGGAGGAGGTGACTGACTGCCAGGACGAGGCAGACCTCCTCGGTGAGGACCAGTCGTCCGTCGTGGAGCGGTCGGACGCAGGGTCGGAGGCAGACATAGAGGCCCAGTGCGCTGCCGTTCTTGCATTAGCCGCGGCTAGAGCACGCGATAGCCTCTCGATGAGAGCAGACGTCCGCGTGTGCGACATGGAGGATGCAGAGCGATCTGCAGACATCCGACACCTCGCTACCCTCACCGGTGCCGTTGACACCACGGCGGCTCCAGCCGATGACATAGCTACGCTCGACCGAGCTACAGTTCCTGTACCCGAGCGCCTACGCTCCACGGTCGATGAGCATGAGGCAGTGGTGGCTCGAGCGGAGNGTGGTCCCTACAGGATGCACGTTGGCGACGGGCGGACGCACAGCAGCAGGTGGACGATTGGTTGTGCACCAGGGGCTCGGCGTTTCTGCAGGGTGTATGGGTTCCCGATGACAGCGACGACGCTGCAGCGGCAGATACACCGACGGATGACGACGTCTGGCCACCTGACACCCGAGTGTCGAGTGTGTCAGCAGCAGCCAGTGACTCCGCAGCACCACCCCCTTCTGGTGCAGCTGCTACGGATGCGGACGCGCTCAGTGGTGACGACCCCCTGCCAGCAGCTGGTGATCAGGCAGCAGCTGAGTCACCTATTGGCGTGGAGAGCTTCCTACGCGACGAGGAGACGAGGGTGCAGGAGGCAGTGACTCGCGCCGACGCGCACATGATTTAGGTCCATCATCAGATTCGTTCCGCGACTGACCGCCTGCACGCCGTAGATGCAGCCAGCCAATCGGCTGCCGCTTCAGAGCTTCTCGAGCTCCACACGCGCCTCGACGCTGCGGAGGCCGCGAGGCGATATGCAGCTCAGCAGCTGGAGGCCATAGAGCAGGCGATTGTTTTGAAGGAGGCCCTCAGCGCTGCACCAGTCACATCAGCAGATGACGACAGTAGTGACGACTACGACAGCGATGACGATGACAGCGACGACGCCGCTCCGGGGTGAGGCTCTGTCCGAGCACATCCCACCAGCATCGTCGTCACCCTTGCTATTGCTGTGCAGGGGTATGTGGCCATGGGGGAGCCGTGCTCCCTCCTCACGGATTGTGTTGGGAGCAGCCATCAGCTTTGCTCGTACTGTCAGCCACTGCAGTCCAGGGGGAGTGTTGATGTGTGGGCTTTGGCCTGACACTCTTGTGAGGACAGCGAGGTTGTTTGGAGTGTGGCTCGATGTTGTGATTGAGGTTATGCTGGTCGAGACCCGCGCACCTGGTGAGTTCCACTGGTGTGATGTGGAGACCCATTGCCTCCGTGTGTTAGGTGTGATCCATGCATGATGTGGTCGAGACCCGNGAGGCCCAGTGCGCTGCCGTTCTTGCATTAGCCGCGGCTAGAGCACGCGATAGCCTCTCGATGAGAGCAGACGTCCGCGTGTGCGACATGGAGGATGCAGAGCGAGCTGCAGACATCCGACACCTCGCTACCCTCACCGGTGCCGTTGACACCACGGCGGCTCCAGCCGATGACATAGCTACGCTCGACCGAGCTACAGTTCCTGTACCCGAGCGCCTACGCTCCACGGTCGATGAGCATGAGGCAGTGGTGGCTCGAGCGGAGGCGCACGTGCAGAGTCTCATGGAGGATGCAGAGCGAGCTGCAGACATCCGACACCTCGCTACCCTCACCGGTGCCGTTGACACCACGGCGGCTCCAGCCGATGACATAGCTACGCTCCACCGAGCTACAGTTCCTGTACCCGAGCGCCTACGCTCCACGGTCGATGAGCATGAGGCAGTGGTGGCTCGAGCGGAGGCGCACGTGCAGAGTCTCATGGCCGAGCTCCAAGAGGCCAGCAGCCGTTGGTACACTACAGATGCTTCTGCACGACAGGTTGCTGAGATGTGCATGGAGGATGTGCACACCCGTCTCGAGGCTGCGGAGTGGTCCCTACAGGATGCACGTTGGCGACGGACGGACGCACAGCAGCAGGTGGACGATTGGTTGTGCACCAGGGGCTCGGCGTTTCTGCAGGGTGTATGGGTTCCCGATGACAGCGACGACGCTGCAGCGGCAGATACACCGACGGATGACGACGTCTGGCCACCTGACACCCGAGTGTCGAGTGTGTCAGCAGCAGCCAGTGACTCCGCAGCACCACCCCCTTCTGGTGCAGCTGCTACGGATGCGGACGCGCTCAGTGGTGACGACCCCCTGCCAGCAGCTGGTGATCAGGCAGCAGCTGAGTCGCCTATTGGCGTGGAGAGCTTCCTACGCGACGAGGAGACGAGGATGCAGGAGGCAGTGACTCGCGCCGACGCGCACATGATGGAGGTCCACCATCAGATTCATTCCGCGACTGACCGCCTGCACGCCGTAGATGCAGC
>SZWC01014120.1:25631-45941 GCA_023375785.1 Penium margaritaceum | reverse complement strand
CTGTCTTTGCTCAGCCATTGTGGCCTTGACGGATGTGTCAGCCAGGGGGAGTGTTGGTATGTGTGGCTTCCACCCGTCACGAGCCACAGCCGTGGCAGCTACGGGTGTACCCGGAGCTGATGGTGAGCGGTGGCGGCATTGGAGATCGTGACGACCCGACAGGACTCCGGATCGTCCAGGGACTTATCCAGGAGCTACGACATGACAGATCCCTGATGCGGGCCCAGCTGGCGCCGGAGCACTGACGGTTGGTGGATCCAGCCACCAGCAGCTGCCAGACGATTGCCACGACGTCCCGGGTGCTTGCTGGGGTGCTCTGCAGTTTTTCTGCAGGTGCTAGAGTTTTCTCGGTGGACTGGCTCTCGAGCCCGATTTGCATGTTTTGCATTGTCCGTCCACCGATCGATGCCGGACTTGTGCGTGTGACCAGTCGTAGCGTCCAGCTCAAGATTCTGCATCTCTAGGTTTAGACGGTGTTGCGTTTGGATGCCTGTGCGCAGAGTTGCGGCCAAAACAGTGGTTTTTAGCCGGTTTTAGGACAAACTGACACTGCCGCGTGCGTCACCCGCCGTGTGCCGCGGCAGGTATTTATGATGTGTGCTTGTCAGTTGTCATCTCTCTCTGCAATTATATTCAGTTTGAGTTTCCTGACACTCTGTTCGTGTCCCAACCCAGACCCTTGCAGTTTTGTCTCTAACTTGTGACTGTTGTCACACGCTGACCTGGCGCTAACGCCTAGTGTCACGACAAGTGGTTAGGAAAGTTCTAGGAAACTTTTCATGGTATCAGAAAAGTGATTGAAGTCATTCCACATCAATTGTACCACACAATATGTTTATAGTGTACACAGAGGCGTTATTTATACGTTTGAATATAAGAAATAAATTGTTACACTGCAAGCTAGCTTTCCCACTTTTTTCCCATCTCTTTACACCCTTCGTTCATCATGTACATGACCACTTTCCGTTTTTGACCCGGGAACACCACACAAGGGTGTTCCGTCCGTGCTCAGAAGTCCGACCGGCCATCGGCAAAGAAATTCGTGTGGATGGACCAATCATAAAATCGGATTTTTTGCAAGAAAAGTGAACTAATTTCTATGTGCCGGAAAAGAGGGAAAAAAGTGATTGAAGTCATTCCACATTAATTGTATCACATGATATGTTCATGATGTACATGAAATAAATTAGGGTGAAATAGCTCAGATACCCACAAAACGCAAAGTGTGACTCTCATCCGCCCATCGTTCAGAAGAAAAGTAACGATCCGCCCGTGGTTCGGAAGAAAAGCAACCATCCGACCACCTTGCGTTACAAAAGCAACCATCCGCCCAGCCTCGGCAACAAAATCAACCAGCCGCCCACCCCTTTTTTCATGCTGGATCACAGCATGTGTTTTGGACCTGACATGGAGAAAAGTGCAGTGGTGCATTCGTCTGAGACAGAGTGAATGACAAAAATCATGTCATGCATCAATGCGACATGGTATGTGGCGGGAACATGACATTTTTTTTAGCGTTTTTGGGTTCCTCAGGTATTTTCTGTGTAATGTTGGCATATGCGTTATTTTATGTTTGCCATTGTCATATGCGTTATTTTCTGTGTGACATTGGCATATGCGTTATTTTTTGTGCGGTGTTGTCATATGCGTTATTTTTTTTACGACATTGGTATATCAGCTATATAGTTCTGAAAACTGGGTATATCGTGACCGAACCCAATAAATTATTACACTGCAATTCAGCATTCCCCTATTTTTTCCCATCTCTTTACACCCTTCGTTCATGATGTACGTGACCACTTTACGTTTTGGACCCGGGAACATCGAACAAGTGTGTTCCGTCCGTCCTCAGAAGTCTGACCTGCCGTCGGCGAAGAAATTCTTGAGGACGGACCAATCATAAAATCTGATTTTTTGCAAGAAAAGTGATCGCAATAAGGTTACTATGTAACCCAAAAAAACGAGCAAGTGAGCGAGTGGGCGACTGAGTGGGGAGAGGGGGGGGGGGTTCGCCCCTCCCTCCGTCCGTCGGCCGACGGGGCCGACGGAGCCGACGGGCCCCTCCGAGGGGTCCCTCGGAGGGGCTCGACGGGGCCCTCCGTGGGCCCCCTCGAGGAGTGGGAGGGGGAGAACGGGGCTGACGGGCCCCCTCCGAGGGCCCCCCCTTGCTGGGTCGAGGGGGCCCCTCCGAGGGGGCGAGGACACTCAGAGGAGGGCTGCGAGGCCCTCCTCGCTTCGGCAGCAGCTGCTGCAGCGGCAAGTGCAGCTGCTGCGGTTGTTGTTGCTGCTGCTGCTTCTGCTACTGCTGCTGCTGTTGCTGCTGTTGTTGCTCTGCGCAGCAACTGCTGCTGCTGCTTGCTGCTACCGCCGCTGCTGTTGCTGCTACCGCCGCTGCTGCTTGCTACGGTCACGGCTGCTGCTGTTGCTGCACGCTGCTGCTACTGCCGTCGTTGCTACACGCTGCTGCTACTGCCGCCGCTGCTGCAGTGGCTGCTGCTGCTGCTGCTATATGCTGCTGCTGCTGCCGCCTATGCAGCTGTTGCGAATGCTAGCGCTGGCCGCTACTCCGCTGCTGCCGCCGCGGCTGCTGTTGCTGTGAGCGGCTGCGCTGCCGCCACTAATCCTGCTGCATGGCAAAGCAGCTGCCGCGGCTGATGCGTCTGCTGCTGCTATTGGTGTTGCCGCCGCAGTTGTTAATGATGCGGTGCGCGGCTTACCGCCCTTGTGGAGTTCACATGCAGTCGCGTCGCGCTCCCTCACGCTGCTGCCGGCGTGGTGCCACGTGGCGCGTTCTCTTTGCGTTCCGCCCACTGCTGCTGCTTCTGCTGCTCACACGCCCCCCCTGTGCTCTGATACCAACTTGGAAATAAATTAGGGCATGCAGGCCCATGCAAAAACGAACATGAGCTCTGTGTGTGAGTGCGATGCAAGACGGCAATAATTTGGCTAAGTCTGGAACGCTGAATATAAAAGAACAAGGAGAGAGTATAAATGAGCCCCTAGCGGGCTTAAGCAGGGGCGCCGGCAGCTAGCCGCACCGGGCCCCGTCACCCCCGCTGAGCCCAAACGAGTCAGCGGGGAGAACACACTGCGTACACCACGATAACAAGAACGGTGGTCTCCTCGAGGCACTGGAGCAACTCTCCGAGTGCCCGGGTCTCGACCACCGAGAAAATAGGAGCAGTGCCAAAAAATCTCAGAATCGATGTCCAGACATCACACACGGCTTTCGGAACATCGGAAGCGCTAGTACAGCCACCGGGTCTCCTCGTCGCACCGGTATAGTCCACCGGGTGCGCGGGTCTCAACCCACCGAGAAAACTCTCCTAGCTCCCGACAAGCCCACAGGGCTACCNTAGCCGCACCGGGCCCCGTCACCCCCGCTGAGCCCAAACGAGTCAGCGGGGAGAACACACTGCGTACACCACGATAACAATAACGGTGGTCTCCTCAAGGCACCGGAACAGTTCTCCGAGTGCCCGGGTCTCGACCACCGAGAAAATAGGAGCAGTGCCAAAAAATCTCAGAATCGATGTCCAGACATCACACACGGCTTTCGGAACATCGGAAGCGCTAGTACAGCCACCGGGTCTCCTCGTCGCACCGGTATAGTCCACCGGGTGCGCGGGTCTCAACCCACCGAGAAAACTCTCCTAGCTCCCGACAAGCCCACAGGGCTACCGGAACGCATCGACCACGTCTCGCCGGCGCTTTCGTACGTGCTGGAGAAGTCTCGGTGCAGTCCGGAGGCCCGTCGTGTCGTCACAACCTCCTCTACCATATACCCCGAATGTGGGTATATCGGTAAACTAGCGCTGTCGGTCGTGACAGGTGGAAGCCACACAAACCAACACTTCCCCTGGCTGACATAGCCATCCACGCCACACAACAGCTCTCTCTCCTCATCAAGCGAGGTGAGTTCACGTGCAGGGTACGTCAGGCATACATTGTGTTTAAAAAATGCCAATGTGCCCATTCTTCGTGCAATGGCGCCCCAGACCTGGGACAGTGCCCGGAAGGCGGAGGCTATTGCCTCCGCCTCTCCGGTCCGCGCACATCCCACATGGCCGCCCCGTCGCCCACCGATCTCATGTGCCCGGGCATTACGTCCTACAACTCCCGCGCTCTCACAACCGCGAGGCCCACTGATACGAGGACGGGCAGTCTCCAGCGGCCAGGGGGCCTTGCCCGTGGCGGTTCAGTTTCGCGTGCCACGACAGGTACCTCCCCGTCATGTGGCCTCCCCGGCAACAGCCGCCACAACTCTGTCTGGTCCTTTAGACCCATGGCGGCGTAACCTTGTACAGCCGAACCCATCGACGGCTCCGGGGTGGCGCCCCACAGGCGTGCGTGTGGCCCCGCCGGGTGCACAACCCGCCGAGCCGACGGCTGCTGCACCTCCCGCTGCACGTCCTGTGCCACCACGCGCTGCACGAGCTGCGGCACCATCCGCTTCACCACCCGGTGCACCACCCGCTGCTGCACCCGCTGCACCACCCGTGGCACCACCCGCTGCACCACCCGCTGCACAAACCGCTGCACCACCCGCTGCACCACCCGCTGCACCGTCCGCTGCACGACCTGTGGCCCGACCCGGTGCACCACCCGCTGCACGAACTGCGGCGCGACCTACGGCACGACCTGCGACACGAACTGCGGAACGGCCCGCCGCACCACCACCTCAACAACGCGCCTATCGCCCTGCGGAGCATGGTCTTCCGCCAGCGCCTCCTCCAGCGCAGCCACAGAATTCGGCACACCAGGATTTCATCCGTGAATCAGGTGCCGAGGAAGAACTCTTCTTCTGGCTAAACAGAGACCGTGATTATGAGGAATGGGAAAGACATTTGGACGAAGAGGCCACGGAGACCATGCGGTTGTTTCGAATGGAGCCACGCTCCCCGGAGCAGACCGAGGCTCCACCTTACACACAGACATGGGCAAGGCATCGTGTACTATGTCCTAGTGGCTCCATTGGTAATTTTTGTGTCCCGGTTTTAAATTGCTTCACTCTCATCTTGTATTGCAAGTCTGCTCTTGCCCCTGTGCGTTCTTCATACTTGTGTTCGCAGAAGTTGCCGAACATTGTTTTGTACAGGATGTTCTTTCACAGTTTCCCTTCCACTCAACTCTCACGACTATGCTTTGCGTTCTGTCCGTCGTCTCCTTTTGCAGCCACGTCCGACAGCTCGCCCGATTCTACGACGAAGAAAAGGAAGGCAGATGGTGATGACCTTGTGGAGGGCAAAAAGTTTCGCAACATGGCTGCCTGTAGGGCGGCCATCGAAGACTACGCGGTGGCCAACCGCTTTGGGCTACAGTGGGTGCGCAGCGAGCCTGGACGGATCGACGTGCGCTGCGTGGAGGCTGTCGGACGTGGTTGCGCGTGGCATGTACGTACAGTTGTCTCTTCGAAGCTGGGGGCGGTGAAGCTGTCCCATGTCACAGAGGGCCACTGCTGCACCCCGACAATTGGCCGTGGGAGCCCTGCCCGTACCACACACTGGATTGCACGGCACATCTTGCAGCAAATGGCGCGGGATCCGACAACACCTCTTGCCACGCTCAGAGCCATCATCAAGCAAGCTGCGGGTATTCAGGTGGCCAACAGTACGCTGTACCGTGCAAGAAGTATGGCCCAGGCCCACCACATGGGGCACACCAAGGCGAAATCATGGGCCATATTTCCAGCCCTGTGTCAGGAGGTACGTCCCACCACGCACGTCACATTGTTGGTCACATGTCTTGTCATCTGTTTGGGTCAAACATGTAATACCGTGTTCATGTGTTCATGCAGCTCAAATGCGTAGATCCGGCTACCCATGTTGTGGCCGAGCAAGACGCACAGAACAAGTTCAAGTGGGCCTTTGTGGCCCCTGGCGCGACCCGCCAGGGCTGGGACTACAGCAGGAGGATCATGACAATGGATGGCACTTTTTTGAAGAACGGCCAAAAGCAAGTCATGTTGGTCGCGCAATTTTTTTATGCAAACGACCACGCATGCCCGATGGCGTGGGCTCTGGTGTCTAGTGAGAACGAGGAGACTTGGATGTGGTTTTGCGAGCAGCTGGCAAGAGCTTACCCCTCCGCTTCAACTACAGGTGTGGTCATTGTGTCTGACCGTGAAGCTGGACTGGCGAAAGCCGTGGGAAGACATTTGCCCGGCGCAACACACACTGTGCATGGCATCTCCACAGAAACATTCAGGAGAAGTTCGGCAAGAAGGCGGCATACTGGGCCTAGAAATGCGCACATGCACTGACACACGAGCAGTTTCACCGTGCAGCACGTCATCTACGCTCAGTGAGCGAACGAGCCGCGGACTATCTCATTCCAGGCCGGGACGGAACAGGTGGCATACCACTTCAGAAGTGGACCTCTCACATGTGCCCCGTGCCTCAGGGGGGGCACATCACAAGCAACGCTTCAGAGTCACTCAACGCTCGTCTAAAGAGCCTCCGCAAGCTGTTCCCGTTCTATTGCTCCCTGCAAGTGTACTACTTCGTGCAGGGCATCATGGCACAGCGCCGCGAGCAGATAGCCAAGTGCAACGAGACTCTCGCCCCGGCTCCCGCGAAACGCCTGCTTCACAACTCTGCAGCTGCACGTGACTACGACGTGGTCATGGAGGGGCCATCTTCGGCAATGGTTCGTGGCCCCACAAACGTGCGGCGGCACATGAACCTTGCCATGGGATCCTGTGACAGTCGTCGGTGGCGCGAGTTCGGTCAGCCATGCCAGCATGCTTGTGCTACAATGATGGAGGTGGGTGAGGACCCGACTACGCACGTGACCCGCGGGCAGTCGACACGGTATTGGAGCCTCACCTACGAAAACCCTATGCCCTCACTGACTGTTGCTGGACTGAGCCAACCTGTGCCGCCTTGCTGGGGCCAACCAGGTCCGCGGCGTGGCCGTGGTCGTCCGAGGAGCGCCCGCATGGAGCGTGCACCGCTGCGGAAACGGAACTTCATCTGCCCAAAGTGTGGCCGCAAGGGCCACACCAAGAAGATGTGTCCAAACCCACCTGCACCGCGGCCTCACGAAGCGGCAGCCGCGCTACGAGCAGAACGCGAGGCAGCAGCAGGAAGTGTAGCTGCTCGTGATGCGAGAGAGGGAGGGGCAGGGCGCGAGGAAGGGGCAGCTACGGTCGACAGTGACGCGTCGGACTACGACCCGGAGGCAGAACCCAGGGGGTCGTCGACGGACGACGAGGTTGGTGAGGCAGCCGCAGATGACTTCGACGACAACGTGTCCGACAGTGGCAGTGACGACTCCCTGAGGTATGCGGCGGAGCCTGAGACCGGACTGCTGACACAGGAAGAGCATGACGCTGAAAGTGCCCGGTTCATGGAGGAGCATGGCAGACTGGAGGAACATGCAGAGGGTGACGCAGGAGAAGAGGCAGATGAAGACGACACAGATGATGAAGCAGAGGAAGAGGTCCGAAGCCAGGAAATAAGAGGCATGGATGCTCTTGGAATCTAAGGTGAGAGTTTCCACTTCTGTTGACTGCATTGTGTCGTACAACTTTACATTTCATGCAAACACGAACATGCATTTCCTAACAACATTTTCATGTCACTGTGCAGGGGTGCAGGGTAGCATGCCTTCATGTCAGACCAAGTATGGAAGCAAGTACAAGTCGTCGGCAGACGGTCTGCTCTGCTTGGCCAGTGGGCTGCCAATGTCTGTGCAGAACATATTTTTGTGCTTGTGTTAGTTGCCAGTGTGTAGTGGTTCATTTGAAAAATGTAGTCACAAATTCTTTGAAAACCCTTCCTCAATCCTTGTTCTCCTACTGTTGTAACTGGAAGTGCAATTGTGCGTGAAGCTACACTTGTTGCACTAGAGTATCAATGAAGACAATTTTCTACTCCTAGTGTCACAGGCAAGCCCCAATCATCTGTACAGTGTATAAAATGAGGGATGGCAGTCATTTGTATAACTCTCGAACATTGTCCCTCTTTCATCATGGATTGCACGGTTTTCCCGAGAGCACTCCCTCTGGTGACTTCTTTTCTATGTGGAGCTGGCACATGTTACGTGCTGTCGAGGTTGCACACGGAGTGGAGGCGTGTACAGCTCAGTCTGTACTACAGCACATGCCCTGAACCCTTTGACATGGATGTTCAATCGGACTACCCTCCGGAAGATGTCTTCTATGATGCTGTAGAAGAAGTTGACGACGGGGCGGTCATTAATCCTGATCGTGCACAGGCTTCTGGCAGACCTGTGCAATTGTGCCCCATGTGCGACATTATTGGGTGGATCCACACACTACCCCAACAAGTCCAGCGGTGGATTGTGAACGGCAAACCAGGTCCGTTCCAGTGACCTGGTGTTTGCATGAAGTGGTAGTGCAAGTGTGTTCTGAACCTCTGCTTCATTCAGTAATTGAATGGTAGAAGACCTTGATTCGTGCATGTCAGACTCGCCATGTGATAGGTAAACATGCACATGTGGTCCAAAAGAAATAAAAACGTTACACATGTTGCAGTACATATTCCACGCTGGCGTAAACGCGCATCTCCAATAGTGGGCCAAAACACAGTTGTTAGTCTATTTCACCAAGGTTCGTTCACTTCCATATAGTGCAGCACACATTGCATTAATATGTAAGGTACCTGACATGAGCATATCAAAAACACGTGAGAATATAACGAGAATGCCCAGTACTTCGGATATAAAGCATGCTGACAAAATCTCTCATGTACCCACTCATAGACCACCCTATGTGGTCAGAGTCTTGCGCACCATAAAGGATCCGGATGGACCCATGGCTGCCAGTCCGCTCAGTTTCAAATAGTGCACCACACATTGCATTAATATGTAAGGTACCTGACATGAGCATATTAAAAACACGTGGGAAAATAACGAGAATGCCCAGTACTTCGGATATAAAGCATGCTGACAAAATTTCTCATGTACCCAATCCTACACCACCCTATGTGGTCAGAGTCTAGCGCACCATAAAGGATCCGGATGGACCCATGGCTGCCAGTGTGGTGGGCACCAGATAGGACGGTAATGTGGCAGCTTCACACACATGATGTGGCACATGTTGAATGGATCACTTGGAGGGGGGCCCAAAGTCTTTGAATCCCAGAGGCTTTTCATGTTGTTCCACGCGACCCATGCATCAAACTGGTCCATGCGGGGTCGTGGAGGAAGGAGTTCACCCCATGGACCAAATCGAGGAGAATCCGGTCCTCCATCCCACAACTGGAGCAGCGGCATCGGATGACCTCGCAGCTTATGCGGATCGGAAAGAGACATGTTTCCAAGTGAAAACGGTGCTAGTGAAGGAAAAGTACGAAATGCGCGAGTGGTGACTTATGAACTTCAGAAAAAACCTTGGTTGAGCAATGAAACGCGTCTGGAACGCTGTTTGTCCTGTCAAAATTTTCCCTGTCTACAATCTCGCACATCAGACGACGTCGACGACGCCCGCCCATTTCTCCAGCGGAGGCAATGGACGTTCCTTGAGCGACAAGTGGTGCGAGGACGCCATGGCCGGGAAATGAATAGAACGTCGTGAAGGACAAGTCTCAAATGATGTAAAAATACCTTATGAACTCCTTTTCTCACGTCGGTTCGCGCTACAGTTGGCCTTCCGTACCCTTCCCACTACGTCACATCAAAATGGGTCGTTGTCGTCAGGGAGGTGGCGGTTGGCGTACAGACTAGTGAGCGACGCTGACGAGGATGTCGTCGGTTGCCACTAGCGGCGCGATGTCATTCGTCAGAAAGATATCCGATGACACGTGTCTAATGCCTCCACGCACGCAAAGTTTTTTTTTGCAAATGGTACACAAACCTACAGCGATATGCGTCAAACCTAGGTCCGACAGAACATGGTTTGTGCACAACATTCTTCCAACAAGCAGCGTCTGCCGCACCTCCGCCAGAGGTTTGGCAACGTACTTGCGCTTGCAGAATGGGGTTCCGCTCCGTTACTATTCACGAAGGAGCGAATAGTGCATGGGCTACGGAGCTATTAATTCATGTCGATTCCCGGATGAGTAATATTTTTTACCGCGTGGGCGGCTGGTTGCTTTCTCGCTCGGCGTTGATACCTACGTTATTTCCAACGGTCCGTTGATACCTGCGTTATTCTTCGCACGACGACGGGCGAATGAGCTATATAGTTCCGAAAACTGGGCATATGGTGACCGAACCCTATTTTGAAAGCAATACCCCTGAGTTGAGGGTCTCAACTCATGAGGTCAATCTTCTTCTTTCAAGGAGCACGAAAGTTTGATGACTTACTCGAAATAGATGTTTCAAAAGTAGAAGTGTTCCATTCGACGTGAGTGACCCTGCCAAAGTTGCATTTGTGCATTTATAGAATATGATGCTCGATTGCCCAACCAATAATGTGGTATCCGTATTCTTGCATTCCTTTGTTTGTTTGGAAAACGGTACCGCAGTATTGTACCGTGGTACAATACCATTGCATGATAGAAGGGTACCTTGACAGATTGTGCCGTACCGGTACCGAAAGAAAATAACTGTACCGCGGTACTGACGATACCGCGGTACAAAATCACGGTGCACCGCCGTACCGGTAATATTGCTATCAGCCCTGGTTTAGCCAGAGAATTTGACATGTTCTCAGTAGAAGGTACTGATATTGTACATACAGCTTACTATGACCTCTCGGCTCACGTCCACTGCCTTGTAGACTCCTGATGAGGCGGAGGGCACGAAAGACTGGGGGAGCAGACGCAAGTCCGACAGATGCTAAGCAGCTGTACCCAACCGCCTGATACACGCTCGTCATTACTATGCGTCCTTGCTCCATTTTGGGAGTGCTCACGTCTTGTCCGAAAACAATCCCTTCTCATGTTTGGTTGTGTGTGAGGTGCAGTGACTCAGTGACCTAGTTTAGTCCTGCATGTGAACTGATGGTATGTGAGACAAGCATAGTCTGGGCCTAAACTCAGGTCCTAGGCTTGTGTGACATGTGCGAGGTTTGCTTGTGCATTATTGAGCGAGTGCCATCAAGCTCCCTCTCGCCGGTAGACGGGTGGACTCGGCTAACGAGTTCCACCCCGTACGAAAAACCTCCACGTTCCTGCGTTTCTCACTCTAACTTGGCACACACCTCTGTTTGACCTACTGTTTGTTCCAGCCAGTCCACACTGTCAGGGACTACGCGAGGGTGTAAGGGAAGGTGGGTGCAGGGTGTGTCTGTTCTGGTGTCAGAGCAAGACGAGCCAAAGCTCGTCCCGTAGCGCGAGAGGAGGTCCTGGGAGGGCCCGCTGAACAGTTGCCGCTTTGACTGCAGAGCTGAACAGCTTCTGCGCGGAGCAGAAGCGGCAGCAGCAGCCGTGTGAAGGCAGCAGCCACGGCGGCGACTGCTCACAGCAGCGACGGCAGCGGCTGAGTGACACAACGGCGGGCTGCAGCGGCCGCCGGCAGCTGCAGCAGCGAGCAGTAGCCGCAGTGATGGCTGAGCAGCCACAGTGCCGGCATTGGCTGTGCGGAGCAGCTGCTGCAGCTGCGGTGTTGTGCAGCAGCAGTCAGCAACTGCGGCATTGCACACAGTCGTAGTGACAGCTGCGCAGTCGCAGCAACGGCTGCGACTGCATGGAGCAGCAACCGCAGTAGGGGTGGTGTGCAGCAGCGAGCAGCAGCGGCAGCCGGCGGCTGCGACATTGCACAGCAGCCGCAACAACGGTAGCTGCACTGCCAGCCCTAGGTCCATTTCTGTGGTGACGACAGCTGCACAGAGCAGCAGCAGCATCATTGACATCGTCAGCAGCGACGGCGATTTGCTGGCGGACCTGGTTTGGTGTTCCATTCCCCCTGCTGGCTGGGCTCCCCTCTAATCCTGGGTTGGGTGATGGTGGTTCAGGCGCTCTTCCAGATTTCCCACGCCCACTGGGGCGGGGGAAACGCTGCAGAAAATTAATCGGCAGCGTGGGGGGGTCCCATTGGTAATTTCCAAGCTGAAAAAGGCCTCTACCAAATTTTCGGCAGCGTTTCCCCCACTGGGGCGGGGGAAACGCTGCCGAAAAATTGTCGACAGTGTGGGGGGGCTCCATTTGTGATTTCTAGGCTGAAAAATGCCTCAACACTGAATTCACACCCATTGGAGCGGGGTAAACACTGCCGAATGTTTTTGGTAGCGGCTCCCACCCAACGGCAATGCCAACGGCAGCAGTATACGCTTGTGAAACTCTACTTGTCGACATGCCCAAGGACCCACCTGCCGGAGTCGGCTGCACCAGCTCCACTATGGATGCTGGCGTTGCCGCCTCGGGCGTGATAGGCGACACACCGGGCACGACGCGCGGCGAATCCTCGTCTAGTCCAAGAGGCCTAGCACATGGCCTGCGCGAGCTGCAAGAGCAGCAGGCTCAGCAGGCTGAACAGACGACTCAGGAGATGGCAGATCTGTTCAAGCCCTTTCAGGATGCAATTCTGCAACCGCAGCAGCCACAACAGCAGCAACAGCAACAAGAGCGTTAGCAGAAGCTCCTCCGTGATCCCGTGCGCAAGGGCAAAATGACTGTCAAGAGTGCGGTTGCAGCCGACGTTGACGCGGCGCTAGGAGCATTCGATGCTGAGCAATCAGTCAATCTTCCTAAGTCGGTTTTCGATGCTAGTAACGAGGAAGGTATGCTACATCTTCGCCTCGCACAGCTGGAAAAACAGCGTCAGACCCGCCCGGCACGCAAAACTGCACCAAGCAGTACAGCAGGTTCAAGCAACACACTTACGGCAACCAGAGACATGGCCTCCTTTGAGGACGAGATGCTCCACCTGAGCCTGGGACTTCGCGAAGGCCCCTTGTCTCCAACATTCGAGCAAGCGGTCTCTACAGCTCTGCCAACGACGAAGTCCCCAAAGTGGTTTGAGACAGATCCTCCCGCCTATTGGCAAGTGGACAGCTACTCCATCTCAGAGCCACGATTCCGCATGTGGACAGTCACTGAGGGGGTGTACCTGTACTACACCAGTCCGTACCAGACTCTAGATCCTCAGCAGACAACGACCGCCGTGCACGCTGTCTATGGTCTCCTTAAGGCCGTCCCAGGGGAGTACACCCTCGACTTCGAACCCTTCCTTGATGATCCTTGCACTGGCAGTGGAGCTGACCCGCGTGGCACCGAGAACCTGGCAACGACAATTTTCAAAAGCGCGACTATGGCAACCACATCACAACGTATCTCGGACATCAACTCCTTGCATCAGGGTACCCATGAGACACCGGCCGACTACTGGCAGCGGGCGATGCAGCTGTACAGGTCCCTTCGGACAAATGGGCCGCGAAAACGCATGCCGTTCAACACCATCCAGATCGGTGTTGGGTGCGAGTACGCAAAATTCTTCGACAACTTCAGCCTAGAGAGCCTCCAGGTGTTGGCTGACAGGGGCCTGCTGTTGTCGTGGGCCACCAAGCACCAGGGTTGCACACCGAATCCGATTCGCGAATCTCATCATGGATTCGGATTCGTGAGTCCGAATCCAAACCTGGATCCGGATTCGCGGATCCGAGACCTGGATTCACGAATCCACCCGGGTCCGTGAATCCCTCCGAATCCAAAGAGAGTGTCTCACTAACTGTAGTTAGCAAGACTCATCAACCATGGTCCGGAACATATGATTATGATGTGTGGGGCGTTCCTTATATAGGTTGTTCATACTGACTATGGTCAAGGATGTGCGTCAAGGCAGTAACAAATTTGTATGTACTCGCACTGCTGGCACATTAGAATCACGACACGTGGCGACTTCCACATAGTGTTTTGCTTATTTCTTTGGAGGCTGCAAACAGGCATATGGCCAGCAAGATTGCTTGGCGGACTCCACCAAGAACAAGGATGGCGGACTTGTCGAGCGGCTAACCTCGCGCATACAAGTTGGAGGCTGGATTCCGAGCGTAGCTGACAGGCTCGGTGCCGAGCCTAATTGTGCAATCTCCATCTTCCAAGCCTGGCTGGCTCTCACGGGCGTGCAGGTGCTTGACGACTGTCCATACAAAAAAATCACCTCAAACTGCAAGCGAGTCTCTGATGGATTGAGATTGTCGCAGCCACAGGTCAGAACGCACACGTGTCATGCTGAGTCAGGAAGTCCTGCGCACGCACGACTGGAGCCCAGTCGGCTCTGGCGGCGGCCGATGGTGGTTCGGAGTTTCAAAACTTCGAAACTTTGTATCGCTGCTTTGAGACTCTTGGATTGTGTTGCATGCCCGTTGGCGGATGTGAACCCCAATGTAGAGGAATTTCTGTCTGCCCCATCCCCACACCCCCCCCTAGGATTCGATAGTGGATTCCCGACCGGCCCCTGGATCCGGATTCGTGAATCCGAATCCGGATTCGGGATTCGTGAACCAGATTCACGAATCCTAGGATTCGTGTGCAGCCTTACCAAGCACTTCCTCCACGTAGCAGGAGTGGGAGCAGCAAATGACGCCCGTCATGGCGCAACGGCTGCAGCCGTCACAGCAAGCCAGGTCGCACGCACCATTCCTCCTACCTTCCATCAGTCGTTGCAGCCGACAGCAACAGCTGCAGCTACAACCGGTACAGCTGCGGCAATTCAAGAGAGAAGGGACGGAACAACAGGCGGGGTGGCAAGGGACAGAATACTCCAAAGTCGACCCAGGGACCACAGTGGGAGTGCTACAAATTTGGAGGAGCATATCGTTACACGGAGTGCAAGCTCCCCAAGAACAGGACTAAGATTGCGCAAGGGCTACAGAAAGCGTTCGAGCAGCGTGAGTGAGCCTCCACGCATTCAATTACAATGACTGACACACCACCCACATCAGCAGCACATGTCGCCATAGACAATCTCGGCGACCTGTTACCTCCGGAACAACAGCTTGCGACGAAGGCTCGCGACATCGCTGAACTCCGCCAGAACCTACAACTCACCACTCAGGGAGGTGCGAGTGCATTGACTGAGCCGAGGGGTCTCACTATTGGGTCTGTCAAGTCCGTACCGTGCTGTAAGGATGGTGGCCGTGGAGCACAGCGCGCTGTTGAGTCTGTGGAATTGTTCGTCGGACGTGATAGTGATGGTCCGTCCGCTGTCTTCGCCGCTGTGTGCATGGGTCATGACGACCTGTCATGGCTTGATGAGTTGCAAGCATGTGTCGCCTTCGCAATTCAGCTGCCATCTACAGAGAAAACCTTGCCTACTGCTTAGACTGTCGGCAGTTGTTCTGTCACCTCGCCAGAGCCTGTGACGGATGCCACCTGGATCCTAGATTCAGGTGCCACTCATCACATGACATGTCGCCACCGTGATTTTTTTGTGCTTGGTCTTGTTGGCTCTGTGCGGACTGTACCGACGGCTGCTGGGCATGAGCTGCCTATCCAGGGTGAGGGGTGTGGTGCAATTCCATGGGCCATTAGGGTCGTTTACATCTCCAACGTGCTGTATGTGCCTGATCTAAAACTCAGCCTACTGTCTGGACGTGCCTGCAAGCGAATGCGTCTCAGTGTCGCGTTCACTGGTGAGGATGCCACGGTCTCTGTTTGTGCTAAATTGGAAGTAGTGCTATGTGGCAAGGCTGTTGGCGACTTGTACCATGTTTTTGTCTGTCCCACGTCCTTCCCCATCTCCACCGTCCCCGCTGCACGAGTGTTTGTGACGGGAACGCTGTCTCCTGAGCACCTGGGCCTATTGCACAGACGCTTGTCCCATGTCCACCTAGATGTAGTCGACCGCCCAATTCGCACAAATCCTGCACTCGGTCTTGACGTAGCAAACTTTGGGACGCCGCCTAAAACTGGCTGCCTGCATTGTGCTCAAGGTAAGATGCATCGTGCCACGTACCCTCAGTCCGAATCCTGGGCTCTAAAACCTCTCGATTTGGTTCACTCTGATCTCCTGGGACCCCTCCCCATGGAGTTATGGGAGGACAGAGGTTGATACGTCTTGACAATCAGAGACGACTTCACGCGCATGCGCTGGATTTTCATGCTGCACCTGAAAAGCGACGGTGCACTTGCCGTGCGCACATGGCTTGTTATGGCCGAACTCCAGTCCAGCCATCGTCTCTAGAACTTCTGCTCTGATCGGGGTGGTGAGTTCAAGGGAGACCTGGACCGGTATTTTGCCGAAGTGGGTGTGTTTCACAACCTCTTCGCCCCCGCCACGCCCCAGCAGAATGGCGTGTCTGAGCGCTGGAACTGCACCATGGAGGATGCGGTTTGCTCTATACGGGTGGACAGCGGCATGCCCGAAGCATTCACTTTCGATGGCATGGCCTACATGACATGGGTCTGGAACCGGATCCCTCACGGCCCCCTCCCCAACACACACACCCCGTACCAACTATGGTACGGGCGTTGTGCCGACCTCCAGCTCGCGTGTGTTTGGGGATCTCTTGCCTGCGTCTGGTTTACACCAGAGCAGCAGGGGTCCAAGTTCTCCCCCCGCGGTTGAGTTTGCGTGTTTCTGGGCGTGGCTTCACGCTCTAAGGCATGGCGCTTCTAGGACCCTAGTTTGCGGCGCATTGTTGATTCTCGAGACGCACTTTTCTTCGAGTGCCTCTCCTTTCGTGATCTGCCCGTCGGTGGAACACCGCAGTCACATTCCCCTGGGTGTGCTGTGGTCCCTCACCCAGGGGGATGGGCTAACCGATGCCACTGCCCCGGTCACCCTAGGCGCTACTGGTCCATCCCACCTGCCAGCTGGCTCGCCTACGGTGTCCATCTCACCTGTGCTGCACACATTGCCTCTCCCGCCTGTGTCATGTGTCATCAGCCCCTCCTCCCTTCCCGATGCCTACGTCACCTGCTGAATCCTTGGTGCCGTCCGCAACATCCACACCTTCGTCACCAGCAGAGGCCCCTACTTTGTCTGTGTCACTACCACTTGTGTCGCCAACGCAGCCACCTGCCACGTTGCAAGTCTCGTCTTTGCCTGATGTGTGTCCACCTCCTGTTCCAGCTGCATTGTCTCCAGAGCCCTATAGACCAGGTGAGGGTGGGCGCATTTACCCACGTCCTACTCGTAGTGTGAGAAGTGGAGAAACCGGCACCAAGGCCCTAGGCCTCTGTGCGCAGGGACTCACTGAAGTTCACCCTGGTTGTGATACAAGCGTCGCGCTCCTTGCTCAAGAGCAACGACTTGCAGTCGAATCCGTAGAATCCACCGTCACTGTTGGTCCTCGGTGTGTGGCCTATGCCTTGGCCACGCAAAGTGGAGCCAGTGTGGCCCCAGACCCCGGTGTGGTGGGAGTGGCGCCACATCCCAGCACATTGTGTCTAGCCCTGGCCGGTCCCGATGCGACCCTCTGGCGTGCAGCGTGCGAGGCAGAGCTGACAACCATCAATGAGCATGGGGTTTACGACCTTGTCGACTTGCCGCGCGGACAAAAGGCTGTTCAGGCTAAGTGGGTCTTACGAAAGAAGCTTAAGGTGGACAACACGGTCGAGCGCTACAAAGCGTGACTGACTACAAAAGGATTCTCTCAGGTGGAGGGGATTGACTTCACTGACACCTTCGCACTAGTTTGACGCACGACCACTGCCTTAGGCCTCTTGTCCCAGGTAGCCCAGCACGACTGGGAAATCCACCAGATGGATGTCAAAAACGCATTTCTGCATGGGAAGCCGGACGAAGAGGTCTACATGGCCCAACCTCCAGGGTTGGAGGATAACAGTGGCCGGGTGTAGCGACTGCGGAAGGCGTTGTACAGCCTGAAGCAGTCACCCAGGTGCTGGAACAAAGAGATCACCATCATGCTCTTGCGAGCTGGCTATGCCCAGAGCGCGGACCCATCGCTCTTTATCTCCTCGACTCCTGCACTACTCACGGCCATCCTGGTCTACGTTGACGACCTCCTGATCGCTTCGCCCGATCTTGAGGCTGTCGAAGCAGCCAAGGGAGTGCTATAGTCAACATACAAAATGAAAGACCTGGGAGAGGTTGCTGTGTTTCAAGGCATGTAGATTGTGCGTGATCGCGCTCGGCACACGCTCCTGGTCCATCAGGAGAGGTACGCCCTCACTCTAGGAGAGCATATCGCAGAGCTACTCTGCAGCGTGCGTACGGCGTCGACCCTGATCACCCCTGACGGTCAGGACACTCTCAAGGTCACCGATTCAGCTGAGCTGGGGGAGCTAGTCGACGTGACCCTGTACTTGCGAGTCATTGGCTCGCTCATGTACCTGGCCACGACGACACAGTCGGACATAGCCTTCACTGTCAACCTGCTCGCGCAGTTCTCGCAGGCACCACTCAGGCGGATTTTGGAGGCTGCCCTCCGATGCGTTCGGTACGTCGTGTCCAATGCTCGGATCGGATTTCACTACCGTGGGCAGGCCTCTGTGGTTCTCGACGGGTACAGAGACAGTGACTGGGCATGGAGCCCAGACGGCAAGAGTCGCATTGGCTACATCTTCCTCATTGGAGGAACTGTCGTCTCGTGGCGCAGCGGCAAGCAGGGCTGCATCGCTCGCAGCACCGTTGAAGAGGAGTATGTAGCTTTGGGTGCTGGCGTGACCGAGCGTGTGTGTTTGGTGCGTCTGTTGCGCGAACAACGTTAGTCCATGCCCCCCGTTGTACTTCGGTGCGACAACGAAAGCGCAAAGGCCGTCACGGAGAACTCCGGTGTGTTTCATGCACGCATGGAGCACATCAACATCGAGTACCATTACATCCGAGATCTGGTGGATCAAGGTGAGATTCAGGTTGTGTGGGTCGGCACCGATTCGCAGCGGGCTGATTTTCTAACAGAGGCCATCAACCGTACGAAGTTTCTTGCGGCGGTACGTTCCGTGGGGTTGACCTCTGCTCTTGAGCTGTGTTTGTTGTCATTCACCATCACTATGCTTGTGCCATTGCTTGCATCAGCTCTGTTACGTCAATGGTTCTGTTCGACGTGTGGTCATGAGGGAGTGATATTGTACGCACAGCTTATTCTGACCTCTGCTCACGTCCATTGCCTTGCAGACTCTTGATGAGGCAGAGGGCACGGAAGATTGTGAGCTAAAATGAGTCTAGGGCATGCAGGCCCATGCTGGATGAGACATGAGCTCTGGTGGTGAGCGGGAGAAACATAGCGCCAAGATTTGGCTTAGTCTGGAACGACTGAATTAAGAATCAAGGAGGGGTACAATGAGCCTTGTTGAGGGCTTATGTACTGGGGACTGGCAGCGAGCCCACCAGGCCCCGTCATCCCTGTTGCACCCAAAGGCACGAACGGGGAATATGCATGTCATAGAGCATGAAAGCAAGAATGGAGGTCTCCCGAGGCACCGGAACAGTCAACCGGGTGCTCGGGTCTCGACCGACAGGAAAATATGCGATATACCCCAAACGTATCCAAACTCTACGATGATACACTAGCATCACTGACTAGCTAGGCGAGACAAGTTTAGGCCTCCCGAGACGCCAGAACATGTAACCGGGTGTCCGGGTCTCAGCCACATGCAAACTACACACATCTGACAAGGGGCCGACAAGACTAGACCAATCACTGCTCGGTCTCCCGAGGTACTCGTAGAGACCACCAGGTACCCGGGTCCCGACCATGGAAAGAGTGCATCACCAATCAGAGACTATGCAGTGAACTTCTATGGGGTCTCCTGGTGTACTGGCACAAACCACCAAGCACCCGGCCGGGTCTCGACCACCGAGAAAACTCTACTAAACACGTATGGGTAAACTGAGCTGCTAGCATGCACCATACATGTCACGGAAGGAGTAATGTAGCCACTGGAGAACCGTCAGCTCAAACTAGGAGGCTCTGCCTAAACAAGGTTGCATGATAGCTCAAAGCCGTACACCAACATGGGGGAGTAGACATGAGTCCGACAGTTGCTGAGCAGCTCTACCCAACCGCCTGTTGAAGTTCGTTGGCCACTCACAACTCTGTGCCCTCTTGCCTACCACACTGTGCACACATGCATGTACAGATTAAAGTGACAATGGGATCATCTGAGGAGATGGCCAGTACCTCTGTGCTGGCTGAAGCCGTGGACGCTCCCGAGCTACTGCTGGACCCAGGGGTGCTCTCTGGCACTCACATGACTCTTGCATGATTCTTCATGACCTTTTGATGCGGTAGATGCTAGGGCCCGTACATTCTTACTGTCGTGCCCTGCATCATGTTATCTTGTTTTGCATGTTGTGGGGGAGCTGCATTTACCCGGGTGCTGATCCTTAGGGGGCCACCGTGCTGGTTTCGGCCGTGCATCGGTGAGTAGCCGCCCTCGGTTAATTCCGAGTGGTCGGGCTCGACCCCCGGGTGGCGGCACTCACCCACCCGAGCTTGTCGCTCGTGGTGGGTGAGCGCTCACCGGTCCTTGTGTCGCTCGCTCCCCCTACACTCCA
>SZWC01014120.1:8015-21196 GCA_023375785.1 Penium margaritaceum | reverse complement strand
CGTGCCCTTGGTCTCACCACCTCTGGTCTGTCTGCCGCAGTGTCTGTTGTACACCCCGGCACTGCCCTTGGTTACTCCCTTGTCGAACAGGAATTCCACTCTGCTGTGTCCTCTTCTGTAGCCGGGTATGTTGCCTCGTGCTTTGCTGCCGCTGGCCTCTCTCCTCTTCCTCCTGAGCCACAGACTGTACAGGCAGCCCGCACGGCCTCTGACTCACCACTGTGGGAGCAAGCCATGAAGGCCGAACTTGATGCACTGTCTGACCATGGTGTGTATGAGCTTGTTGACCTCCCACCGGGTCGTAAGGCAGTTGCCGCCAAGTGGGTGTATCGTCGCAAGCTGAACCCAGACAATACAGTTGAACGATACAAAGCTCGCCCTACCGCTAAAGGGTTCTCTCATATCCCTGGTGTCGACTTTGACGAGACCTTTGCCCCAGTCGGTCGCTACACCACAGCCAGAGCTCTCCTCAGTCTTGTCGCCCAACATGACTGGGAGCTGGAACAGATGGATGTCAACAATGTCTTTCTCCATGGCAAGTTGGACGAAGAGATTTACATGGTCCAACCACCCGGCTTCTCTGACGGCACCAACCGGGTTTGGCGCCTGCGCAAGGCACTCTATGGCCTCAAACAGTCCCCACGGTGCTGGAACCAAGAGATCACGGCCACGCTTGAAAAGGGTGGCTACAAGAGAAGCACCGTGGATCCAGTGCTCTTTCTAGGGCCGCCCACCAAACCACTCGTTGCCATTCTTGTGTACGTGGACGACCTTCTCATTGCTTCACCCGATCCTGTGGCTGTGACCGCCGCCAAGTCGCTGCTCCAAGCGGCATACAAAATGAAGGACCTCGGACCGGCTCGTGTCTTCCTAGGCATGGAGTTGGAGCGAGATCGTGCTCGTCGTGTCTTGCATGTGCATCAGGCTGCCTATGTGCGTAGCCTGGGGGAGCGCTTCGCTCCACTCCTCATGTCCATTCCCACAGCATCCACTCCCATGACGCCGGCAGGACAGTCTCTCCTGAAGTCACTTGATCTCTCACAGTTGGGGGAGACAGTTGATGTGACCGACTATCTTCGTGTCATTGGCTCTCTGATGTATCTCGCCACGACCACGCGTGCGGATGTAGCCTTTGCTGTGAACTTCTTGTCTCAATTCTCCCAGTGCCCTCGCGAGCGCCACCTCGAGGCTGCATTGCGAGTGGTGCGATATGCCCTCTCTACTCCTCGTGTTGGACTGCACTTTCGTGCACAGCCATCTGTTGTGGTAGATGGCTTCACAGACAGTGATTGGGCGCATGACTCCGATGCTCGCAGCCGTACAGGGTACATCTTCCTGATTGGTGGCACTGCAGTCTCCTGGAAAAGTGGCAAGCAACGATGTGTGGCACGCAGCACTGCTGAGGCTGAGTATGTTGCGCTGGGCGCAGGCACTTGTGAAGCTGTCTGGCTGTGTCGTCTGCTGCAGCAGTTGCGTGTTCCCATCCGCTGCATCACTCTGCGCTGTGATAACCAAAGCACAAAAGCCATCGCTGAAAACAATGGCATGCATCATTCACGCACCAAACACATCAATGTGGAGCATCATTTTGTCCGTGAATGCATTGCTGCTGGCATTGTCCGAGTCGCTTGGGTGGATACGCGGTCTCAGAGAGCTGACTTTCTGACAAAAGCCCTAAGCCGCAATGTCTTCAAAGGTGCTGTTCATTCTGTGGGTCTCATCAGTCCCCATGATCCAGGCTGATCGTTGGTGTGTCTCACCACTCTCATCTCTTGTGATCACTCCTTGTGATTCCCTCTTGTGTGCCCTGGGTTGCTTGTCTGCGGGTCATGGGGGAGTGTTGAAGTTCGTTGGCCACTCACAACTCTGTGCCCTCTTGCCTACCACACTGTGCACACATGCATGTACAGATTAAAGTGACAATGGGATCATCTGAGGAGATGGCCAGTACCTCTGTGCTGGCTGAAGCCGTGGACGCTCCCGAGCTACTGCTGGACCCAGGGGTGCTCTCTGGCACTCACATGACTCTTGCATGATTCTTCATGACCTTTTGATGCGGTAGATGCTAGGGCCCGTACATTCTTATTGCCGTGCCCTGCATCATGTTATCTTGTTTTGCATGTTGTGGGGGAGCTGCATTTACCCGGGTGCTGATCCTTAGGGGGGCACCGTGCTGGTTTCGGCCGTGCATCGGTGAGTAGCCGCCCTCGGTTAATTCCGAGTGGTCGGGCTCGACCCCCGGGTGGCGGCACTCACCCACCCGAGCTTGTCGCTCGTGGTGGATGAGCGCTTACCGGTCCTTGTGTCGCTCGCTCCCCCTACACTCCACTTACTCTCTGTTTAGCTCGAGCTATGCAAACAAGTTGCCGCATCCATGGCGTCTCTCCCACGTTGGTGCTTGTTGCATGTCATACCCACACACCTGGGTTAGCTAGTAACTTCCTAGCAACTACACCGCCTGATACGCGCTCATCATTACTGCGCGTCCTTGCTCCATTTTGGGATTGCTCACGTCTTGCTCCAAAACAATCCATTTTCATGTTTGGCTGTGTGTGAATTGCAGTGACTCAGTGACCTAGTTTAGTCCTGCGTGTGAACTGATGTTATGTGAGACGAGCATAGTCTAGGCCTAAACTCAGGTCCTAGGCTTGTGTGACATGTGCGAGGTTTGCTCGTGCATTATTGAGCGAGTGCCGGCGAGCTCCCTCTCGCTGGCAGGCTGGTGGACTCGGCTAGCAAGTCCCAGCCCGGACGAAAAACCTCCACATTCCTGCTATTCTCACTCTAACTTGACACACACACCTCCATCTGACCTACTGTTTGTTCCAGCCAGTCCACACTTTCATGGACTACGCAAGGGTGTAAGGGAAGGGGGTGCAGGGTGTCTGTTTGGTACAATCAGTAATGTGCGGTGACCACCAGCAAAGTAGCATTTGCCTGCACAACACAGCAAGGTAGGGAATGACTTGAACCCAAATGTTTGCCAATTGAGTGGATTCACCTCTAGGCCGCATCGTCACCTGCATGATTTCCTGGCAAGGATGCCTTATGCAAAGCAAACACATGCAGGCGATTCTGGAGACTCAGATCTATGGAGTCTTTCTGTAGACGCCAAAGAAAGTATCAAAGACTTGCCACTCACATCCATTCATTATTTCTGGAGATGGGAGCAGGGGGACACTTCCGCACACATGTTCCATCCGCAACCCTTCAGCTGCTGCCCCCATGAGAAAAGATTGTCACAGACACATGCAGCTGAATGCATGTTCCACTGGTGGACCCAGTCTACCCCTGCCTCCCCCCCCCTCCCGGCCACACTACTGCGCCACACCAATGTGTGTGACTTCTGCATCCATCATGCACCTCTAGTTGGGAGAAGCCTGGCACCCTGCTGCCGCCGCTTGTGCTGCTCAGGCTGCAGCCAGCGGCCGTCCTGCTGTTGCTCCAACTGTGGCTGTTGCGGCTGGTGCGGCTGCTGCCGGTGGCGTTGATGCTGCTGCTGCTGCTGCTGTGTTTGCTGCCCTCCCACCAACTGTCTCCGCCTCAGTGTCACCTGCTGCTGCACTGAACCGTCCTGCTGCTGCATGACGGCAGAAGCAGGAGCTTCAGAGGAGCCAGAGTCGGACAGGTGGAGGAGCGAGTAAGCGGTCTGTGTCGACTTCTTCCCTGCCCGCAAGCCCTTCCTTCTGTCCTTCCTCCCTTTGCTGAGACCGGTGTCTACAGCACCCTCTGACCCTGCTGCAGCAGCTGCTGCTGCTGCAGCTGCAGCCGCTGCAGCAGCCTTGGCCGCTGCAGCTGCCTCCGCATCCGACGCCGTACTTCCTCTCTGAACAACACCGCCTCTATCAGGCCTTTCTCCTGCATGTCGATCGTGCGCCTGCTGCACTCCAGCAGCAACCTTCTGCTGCTGCTGCTGCTGCAGTTCAAAGCTGCTCCAGTCTCCTTGCCCTTGATGCCTAGCGGCCATCACGACCTCCTCCTCCTGGTTGGTGTCAGGCCCAAAGCTGCGGCTGTACGGCCCACCACCCCAGCAGCTGGAAAAGCATGACGAGAAAACAGCCCCACATACACCCATCGTGCTTCGACGTCGCCGTCCCTCCTGATGCTCCTGCCTTCTACCGTGCGGTGCAACCACTTCTCCAGGCTCTGCTGCGTCGTCGTCACGCGCATTATAACCATGCCTGCTGTAGCCACGGACCTGGCGGCGCTGCCGGGTCTGTGACACAGGAGCAGCCCCCGACTGCCACCACAGCGAAGCCTTCTGCTGCCGAGGCCCCGGGCCTCTCCCGGCAGTCCCAGCCGATGACAATGACAAGGCGTCAATGTCTGACATGGCATTGCGGCTGAAAGGCGCCGACACTGCCGACATGTACGACGATGATGTGGTTGAAGAAACCGAACGGGAGATGCCTTGCTGCTGCGCATCAAAAGCGAAGTCGTCATTTACACCATTCGCTGTCAGCCCTCCTACCATTTGCTCCGACGGCAAAGGCTGCTGACCGGCCTGTCTCCAGAACTCCTCGTCCTCCTCACACCCGCCAAACGTCCCCCTATCCGACACGTCATCCCCTGCTGACGTCACGCAACCCTCAGCACCAGACCGAGGACCGTGCAGCGGCTCCCGCCTCTGCGACCCTTCATGCCACCCTTCACCCGCTGCCATAGTCTTCGCCAGGCCCATCTTGAGAGCCAACAAGGACGGAGTTGTGGAAGTTGACGACACTCCCGAAGAAACGCTGCAAGCGTCCCAGTCTGCTGCTGCTTCGAGCGAGGCAGCAAAGGCACTTCTGTCCGCCCCTGCCGCCATGTCCTCCCCGGCTGCTGCTGCTACTGCTGCTGCTGCAGACGCCGCGGCAGTCGGCGCCAGCTGACTCAGCAACTCATCCGTCGAACAGTTTTGTCCCGCAAAATGAGGCATCCGCTGCACTGCAGCACCAACCGCAGCTGCTGCTCCTGCTACCCGAGCTGCGCCTGCTGCAACTGCTGCGCCAATGGAAGTTGCTGATGCGGAAGCAGCCAGGTCAGGAAAGTGAGCCACCAGCCAGGGATCTCTCATCACCTCCGCCGCAGTAGGCCGCATGCCCGGGTCTATGGACAGCAGCCTCCTCACGAGCCCCTTGGCCGCGTCCGACACGAAGGGCCAGGGACTGAACCGCATTTCGAACGCACCCTCGCACACCTTCTTTCCCAGCCTCCTCGGGTCGGCATCCACAAAGGGAAGGGAGCCAGAGAGCAGGGCGAAGAGGATGACGCCGAGAGACCACATGTCTGCTGCGGCGTCGTACGGGCGGCCGGTCCAAACCTCGGGGGACTCGTACATGAGGCTGCCGATGCGAGCAGTGGCCTTGGCGCCTGGGGGTAGGAGGACGCCCAGGCCGAAGTCGACCAGCTTGACCGGGATGCGGGGCTGGTAGATGCCCTGGTTGCTGGTAATGCTGTCACCAAGGAGACCTCGGAGTGGCTGCTGCTGCGGATGCTGCGGCCGGCTTGGGCGGGAAGACGAGGAAACAGCAAAGCACGTCATCCTGCTGCTGCTGCTGCTGCTGCTGCTGACAATGCCGCTGCTACCACGACCGACGCACAGAAGGACGTTTTCTGGCTTCAGGTCACGGTGGACGATGCCTTTGCTGTGGCAGAAGCTCACCGCATCAACTAGCTGTCGGAACACGTCTGCTGCGTCGGCTTCTGGAAACTTTCCCTGCTTAAGAATGCGGTCATACAGTTCGCCTCCACTGCAGTGCTCCATCACAATATATACATTTTCTGAATCCTCATACGCGCCATGCAGGCTCACGACACCAGGGTGGCCTGCTACAGACATCATGAGGCCGACTTCCCTCGCCACCACCTTCCTGTCCTGCTCGGCCCGCAGCAGGGCTTTGCTGATGATTTTAGCTGCGAGCATCTCGCCAGTCTGCCTGTGGAAGCACTCACGGACGAGGCCGTAGCTGCCACGTCCGATCTCCCTGCCCAGGGTGTACAAGTCGCGCACGTCGTCACGGACGTCCCGGGTGAAGGGGAAGACGGGCACGTCGTTGCCGATCTCGGCGCGGCTGCATGTGTCTACTGCGACGCCGCAGTCGATGCCGCAGACAACTACCTCTGACTGCTCCTGATGCAGCCGCTGTTCCTGCTGCTGCCGCTGCGCTTGTCCTCCCGCCGGCCACGCCCATCCGGCAGCCCATTGCGGCACAGAAGCACTGGCCATCATGTTTGCGTGCGAATGGCAATGTAGAGATGGCGAGATGATTTCCCGAGTGATGAAGTCGTTGCGTGGTAATCACAACACCCTGCGTCTGCGTCTGTGATCCCGTTACGCCCCAGAGTTAGCCTCCCCAGACTTCAAATTTGAAGCATCGCAGTAGTTGACACTTGCATGCTCGGAATGAACTAGCTGAGGACCGATTGCTCTTCCGCAGGGGGAACACGGGCTCCGGCATCGTCGACAACGCGGCTTCGGGGACGCCGGAGCTCCCGCGCTGTCGTGTGCCGTACCATGAGGATGCTGGCTGCTGCGTCAGTTGCGTTGGCCATTCGCCGAGCCTAGGGTTTCACGCGGAAATGGACGCCAGCTGCCAGCTGCGCCGTGCCGAGACGGTGACGGCTGCACGCGGCCGTCGTTTTGCAACCGTGTGCTTCCGGGTCCACCGAACAACGCGTTTCGGCGTTGAAGTCCGCTGTGGGAAGCGACAGATTCTCCAGCAAACCTCATTTCGTGCGGTATGACTCCCGAGGTTTGCAGATAATCTTGCCCTCTTCCACTGTACCTCGAAAGCTCGACGCGAGAACCACCGATGTGGAGGCAGTCGACCACCGTCAAAGGTCAGCCGGTCGTCAGAAAGAAAAAGCGTCTTCCGACGTCGATGTCCAAACGGTCGGCGTTTTGCTGCAACCACACGCGGTGGGCAAGTCAACAAGGACTCCTGGACTTCTGGAGCCAAACGGCTCAGAGCTGCATCAGCAAGATTGACGAAGTCTAATCAGACAAGGGCCAAATCGTGTCCAGGCGAAAGGTTGACGGTACCCACAACCCACATCACGCGAGCTTTTCTGACAGCAAGTAGACGACAAGACCAAGGCGCGTCTGCGGCGGCCAGTGGCCTCGCGGCAGTGTTTTGATCTCGATCTTCTGACCGTTGTTTTTGGGCCCCTGGTTGAAACCGGTAACCCCCCCACTGAGGTGGCGGGGGTTACCTAAGCACCAAAACCGTCCGGGAATTGAACCCGATCCCTTGAAGGTAGAATATGTGGTGGAATGGCGTAGGTGGGGGTGTTTCCATCATAGCATAAAGGTGGATCATTCTGCAGCGTTATTTCAGGAGGAGGAAATTGCAAAGACCGATCAACAAAGTATATCAGATTCAAAGGATTTAAGGCGAAAGGCGGCGTCCTTTCCACTTCAAGTTGTGATTGTGGAGGAGATCAGCCATGTGTGTTTAACTACGGAAATGAAGCCCGCTAGATTTCTTGGGGTACGGCATGAAAAGGGTGGATTCATTGCTCTTTCCAAATGAGGTGAAAGAGGGTGGAAAGGATGAGCGACCATGCCAGATGCTCCAATAGGCCAAGGAAAAGGTCGATATGGTGTGAAGGCTGTCCTTTGAAAAAGATTTGGTAAGGTTTTTCAATGTGGTGTGTAAGTCCGTGGGGTCTAGTGTAGAGAAAAGACAAAATTGAATTCTTTTGTCCTCTAGACAATATGAGCATAATCCCCTCTTCTTAGGATTCATGAACCTTGTACTGTGCGCCACCGGGATGGAACGGAAGAGAATGCAACACACAAATTCTTGTGGTAGGTTGCAGGTTAAGTGGCAGGAGTGAACGTTTCTGACGAAGGGATGACCAACGAATTTTTTTTTGCGGATAATGTTCTTCCCCTGTTGTTTTGTAGAATGGGTCAAATGGGTGCTTTTTGAGGAGGCATGAATATATCCGAACAGATTGGGGCGAGGGGTGAGAGATTTGTATGCATGTACTTGGGACGAGCTGGTAAACCGATGAAGGTCTGGTTCTAATGAATAAAGATGGGGTTCAACAATTTGTCCATGGCCATATTTGGATGAGCCCAAGGGTGGGGACACATGCATAGTGAAGGTTAAACTTGGAAGACTTGAGAAGCAGGAGAGATTTTGGTGAGGAATGGAAGACCGTAGGAATGGGAAGGCTAGTTAGATCAGTGAAACGTTGTGTGAATCTAAGGGCTCTGCAACGAGGCTCCTGCATGTAAAATGCGAATCCTGGAGATTGGCAACGAGTCGAGGATGTCCGTGATCAGCTGTTGACAGCCTGAGGTGAATGGGGTGAGAGATTTGTAGAAGAGGTCACTGGTGGTGACCTATTTTTGGAGGAGCCATTGTCCTGAAGGATAAAGCACATAAGAGGAGTTAAATTTGCATGTGAAACGGTTGTATGCAAGGTACTCTTAAACCACTTCCTTAAACAGGATCCTAGGAGGAGGAACCTTAGGTTCGAAGGAGACGAGATGTTGTTGGGGGTGAACACATGGAAGCTTGAGACTGACAAGAAAGGGATGGGATAGGAAGACATGTCCTTGCTCAGAATAGGCTTGAGTGAAGAGCTCCGTACACTTCCACTATGGTTCGCTTGGGGAGAGAAGTGTGTACTCCAATGCAACTTCTTGTGCGGCAGAAAAAGGACTGGCCAAATGACTCCAAGGCCTCCTTTTCTTCTTCAGGTGACTGTAGTTGCAAGGGAATAGAGATGGACGCCGGTGATCGTATGATTATACATAGTGTTGGAGGAGAGGAAGTCAAAAAGAAGGGTATGAATTGACGGATAATGGAGGGAGGGGATGGCAATATTGGGGTTCCAATTTTGGGTTGAGGTCAGCGTTTAAGGCAATGACTTTGGTATGTACGAGGACCCAATTCTTCCCATATGGTGACTTTGGCTTGTAGCCGTTTTAGGATGGGGTTCCATGTAGGAGCAGGATCTAGAGTGGGGCTGAACATGTGTCTCAGAATGTGGATGGATTCGGTGCGAAGGGCGTAGGGGGAGGATGTGATTTCAGGGATGTGGGTGTCAATCATGAGGAGGTGCGCTTTCTTATACTTTTTTCGAAGGCCTGAGTAGCACGTTGCTGTTCAAAGGATCTAAGGAGACAGGGTCACCACTCTAGGCGGGATGAGGGTAAAGCCTGATCTCTTCGCCTATGAAGCCCATGATTGCATTGACAAAACCTTCACGTGCATGTAAAATTCTGTGTTTATGCTTACAAATCCTGGGACTGTGCCAAGAACGCATGCGCATGCACCTACAAAGCCTGCACATGTGCGTAAAAACGTTTTGCCTACGACTACAAAGCCTGTGCCTGCGCTTTCGAGGCCTACGCTTGTGCCTCCAGAGGCTATGGCTGTGCCAAGAAAGCCCATGCCTCTGCTAACTAAGCCTACGTTCTGCTTACAGATCATGCCTCTGTGCCTATTGCTGGAGTGAGGCGATAACTGCGCTGGCTTTCGGCTTCAGCACGGCGCAGTCGGTTTCACTTTTGGATGCGTCTATGTGAAGTTACGGATTTTGCCGTGATTCACCAGGAATTTTCCAATGGGGAATTTCCACTGAACACGGCCAGATTATTCCTAGTTTTTAGTCCTCAAGGGCGTGTTCAAGCCCTGGACATGTACAAATGGTTTGGTGTGCCCAAGAAAGGTGGGACTACCTCGGCCAACTCACTGGAGTGATGTCCAAGGTTCGACAACTTGGCAGCTGCCTCGTACGAGGCAATCTTGGAGAGTACGAAGCCTACGAGGTTTGCGTGAGCCACTGTATAGGCATCTACGCAGTCGCCTAGCTCACATAAAAACTCGTGGAGGATTTACTACATCATCATCGTCTCTTCCAATGTTGGAAGACACATTACTACATCAGCGGTTGGGACCGCCGGGACCGCCACCTTTATTGGAGCAGCCTGGACCGCCAGGACCGCTACCAGTCAGGCGGTCACAGCAGCAGTATAGAAGGGAGCACCAGTTGTGACTCCAGTAACCAATTCCAGTCTCTCCAACTCCATTGTATCAGCATCAACTATTCTGCACGTCTGCGAGCCACTTGGTCTCTGTACCAGACTCAGATCTCGGTGCTGCTCGAGTTTCCTGGAGGTTCCCTCTGACGACCCACTGTCTTTGGCGGAAGTGTGCCAGCGTGGAGAGGAGGTTGCTTGACATCCTGAAGGCCTGTCAACCCGGAAGACGGTCGACACGCCAAGACTCTTGCTACAAGGCTGGATGCCTAGCAAGACGTTGCGCCTAGTTTGGGCCAGGCTCTGTCAAGATTCTGTTGCTGAGCTATTCACAGGCTGTTGCTGATCTTATACATAGTATTGCTGTACTTTGTATTCTTGTAATACAATCAGAGCTTCCGCATTCATTTCCCAGCAGTTGTACAAGAATTGCTTGGCACACCAAAGGTCCTGGCACGACAGCAAGGCTTACTTGGCCGTGCTGTGGTCGTGCGAAATTCCAACACCTATAACTCCTATACGTAAGCGTATAAAGCCTTCGCCTATGCGTATGAAGCATGGAGCGTGAACCTACAAAGGCTATGCCTATGCCTATAAAGATTGTGCCTGTGCATGCAAAGCATGCGCATGCACCTTGAAAGCATGAGCTTGCGCCTATATAGCCTGTTCTTGTCTAGACAAAGCCCGTGTCGGCACCAAAGAAGCATGCGCCCGTGTCCACAAAGACCGCCCATGCGCCTAGAAAGGCTACACCCACGCTTGCAAAACATGCGCCTGTGTCTACACAACATGCGCCTATGCCTTTACAGTCCATGCCTGAGCCTACATGGTGTGCGCCTGCGCCTACAAAGCCTATGCCTACAAAGCCTGCACTTGCGCGTACAAACCGTGTGCCTGCGTCTTGAAAGCATGCACATGTACCCAAAAGCCTACACTCGCGCCTTCAAAGCCTACGCTTGTGCCTACAAAGTCTTTGCCTACGCCTACAAAGCCTGCTCATGTGCCTAACAAGCCTACGTCTGCACGATAAAGACTGTCCCTACGCCTATAAAGCATGTGCTGAGCTTACAAAGCCTGCGTCAGCGACAACAAAGCCTACGCCTTCAGCTATGAAGAATGCGCATGCGCCTACAAAATCATGTGCTTGCGCTTACAAATCCTCTGCCTGAAGTTACAAAGCCTGTGCCTACACCTACAAAGCCTGCTCTTGCACCTACAAAGCCTGCAGCTATCTCCACAAAGTCTGTGCATGCGCCTACAAAGCATGCTCTTGCGTCAAGAAGGCTTATGTTTTCGCCTAAAAAGACTGCGTGTGCGCCTACAAAGCCTACGCTTGTGCCTAACAATCATGCACACATGCCGATAATGCATGTGCCAACGCTTACAAAGCTTGGGCATGTGCTTATAAAGCCTTTGCTAGCACCTGTAAAAACTGCTACTACACCCATAAAGCCTACGTGTGTACCTACAGAATCTATGCCTGTGCTGACAAAGCATGCGCTTGTGCTTACAAAGCGTGTGTCTGAGCCTACAAAGCCTACGCCACCACCTACAAATCCTGCCCCTGGCTTACATAGCCTGCACATTTGCCTACAAAGCCTGTGCCCATGCATACAAAGCTTGCACCTTCACCTGCCAAGGCTTCGCCTGTGCCAAAAAACTGTGTCCTTATGCCTACAATCCTGTACTAGCGCTGAGACTCTCCATGCATGAATGGAACTTGCTAGGATCCGACATCGTGGGACCCATTAGGTATCCGCGCAAATAGAAACACAAACTTGAATGCGATTCAAGAACTTGCATGCTGGAAAAAGAAGTAACTAAAAAGGCCATTTTTGCTTGATTGCAGTTCAGCGATGACCTCGTTTTTTCAACATGGAAGTCCCATATCAGAGTCTGGGTTGTTCTATTAGATTGTAGGCTATTGTGTTAAACAAAACACCCTACATTTAACCAAGGGGGACATGTGTATTGAAATAAGCAAAATATGAAGAAAGTGGTCATTGCTCGATAGCGATCTTGCGATGGAGCAATGACTTCATGAGGAGCGACAACGGACGACTTAAATCATTCTCCAAGCGCTAATCTTTTGCCGAAGTTACAATCTGCCACGCGTCTCACTTCCAGAAGCTATGCACAAAGTGTTGCAAATTGAGGTCATACAATGCTAGGTCATTCAAAATGTAGTTACCAAAAGCCACCTTTTTGCCAAGTAGATCAACAAAAGCCACATGTTCATGATGTCGATTATCATATGCCCGTTCGACTATGAATAAATGTTTCTTCTTACTTATGTCGACCACATCGTCACTTGCTCTCTTTGAAAGTTTCCTCCCTCCAGTGAATACCATTCTACTCATAAGGTGTCCGTGGATCATTATAAAATATGTCCTTGTAGTAATATTTTCACTTTTCGCATTTTTATGCCTCACGTACTTGGAAGGTTCGACGATCAAATAACGTCAAACATGCAAGAAATGTTTAATTTATGCATCCCTATTCCAGATATTGACTAAAATGAGCACTCTACACATTAACATGTTATGTACGTAGTGAATCCTGTACAATGCCATCCACCTTGTGAGAAACTGCTAGGAAGCTTCCTAGCCTTGCTGCTGCTGACGTGGCGACACTGTCCAGTCAGCTGATGCACTAGCAAGCAGGCAGGTGCAAGAAACAGCAAGGATCAGGCTAGGGAGACGCGCAAAGTCTCATAAGCTCCAATAGCTTAGTAAATGCAGAGAGAAATGACAAATGACAGGTCCAGGGCATAAGTACCTGCCGCGGCGCACAGCGGGTGTCGCACGCGGCAGTCCAAGAACTGTCCTAAAACCGGCCCAAAACCACTGTTTTGGCCATAACTCTACGCACACATGTCAGAATCCTGCGCCGTCTGAACCTAGACGTGCAGAATCAAAAGACGCACGCAACGACTGGTCACATGCATGCATCCATCGACTGACAGCGAGTATATAATGCAAAAACATGCAAATGGGTCTCATGCCCAGTCCGCCGAAAGGCGCCTGCAAGACGTAGAAGGCACAGCAAGGAGTCCCGGTGACATCTGGGGCTCTGGAACAGTAGTCGGTCAGCTCCAGACGGGTAGGCCGCCGCCTGTCGTCGCGCCGGTGTCACCAGGGCCGCCTGCCTCAGGGATCTGCACGAGTATGGACACGGCCGAGTGGTCACAGTAAACTGTACA
>SZWC01014119.1:41927-54590 GCA_023375785.1 Penium margaritaceum | reverse complement strand
CGGTGGCGGTGGCGGTGGCGGTGGCGGTGGCGGTGGCGGTGGTGGTGGCGGTGGCGGTGGCAGTGGCGGTGGCGGTGGCAGTGGTAGGGGTAGTGGTAGTGGTAATGGTTGCGACAGCAGTGGCTGGAGCGTCAGAGAGGGGGACTTTGAAGAAGCCAAGGACAAATCAGCGACGGCGAGGACAAGGGCTCAAGGACAGGGTAAAATGAGGAGATAAAGGCAACAACAGCAGAGACAAAGCCGACTGACACACAATGACAGTGGCAGCCAGTGAGGCACGCCGAGCGTGACAGTGATAAGGGCCTCCAGCTCAAGGCAGCAGCGATGGAAGGAGGGGCATCAAAATCAGTGCCGACGATGACGGCATGTGGTGATCATGGTTCACAGCTGCCAGGTGGACTGCACCAATGAAGAGGGAGTGACAGCGGAAGACTGCGACAGAGGGGGAGGATTGCTTGCCGCTGCAGTGGCGAAGGGTGACGGCGGGGGAGGCAGCGGCGGCGGCGAACGACGACGACGACGACGACGATGACGATGACGACGACGACGACGACGGCGACAACGACGACGACGACGACAACGATGTCGACGACGACGACGATGACAACGACGACAACGACGACGATGACGACGACGACGACGACGACGACGACGACGACGAAGATGACGACGACGACAACGACGCCGGTTGCGGCAGTGGCGGCGGCGGCGGGGGCGGCGGCGACGACGCAACGACGACAGCGGCAGCGGCGGCGTCTGCGGCGTCTGCGGCGGCAGCGGCGATTGCAGCGGCGGCGGCGGGCAGCCGCAGCGACGATGGCCACAATGATGACGATGGTTGCGGCTGTGACAAAGAGGACGAGGACGACGACGATGACGGCGTCGGCGGCGGCGGCGGCGCGGGGGCGGCAGGGGCGGCGGCGGCGGCGGCGGCGGCGCGGGGACGGCGACGGCCACGGCGTCAAGCGGCGGCGACGGTGGTGGTGGTGGCAGCGGCCGCGGCAGTGGAGACGGCGGCAGCGATAGCAGCGGCGACGGCAGCGGCGGCGGACGACGACGACGACGACGACGACGACGACGACGACGACGACGACGACGACGACGACGACGACGACGGCGGCGGCGGCGGCAACGGCGACGACGACGAAGAAGACGAAGACAAGGAAGACGACGACGACGACAACGACAACGACAAAGACGCCATTGCCAATTCCGATGCCAACGCCAATGCCAACGCCGACGCCGACGACGACAACGATAACGACGACAACGACAACAACAACAACGACCCCAATGACAGCAGAAGCGGAGGCGTCGGCGGCGGTGAGGGCAACGGCAACAGCGATGGGGACTACGACGACAACGTCAGCAACAACGTCAATGAGAATGACAATGATGACCAGCCAAGACAATGACGAGATGGCCAGCAACGACGTTGTGACGGTGGCTGTGGCAGCCGTTATTGTGATTCCACGACGACTGCGACCACATCAGCGACCACATGGTTGTGGTCCAGGGGGGGGGGGGGGCAGCATGGCACGGTTTGCACGCGCCTCAAGCAAGGGGGGATGTCCATGCACAGACCGTGTGCAAGGCAGCGGATCTCTCCATACCGTTTCTGTGCACACTTTCACGCGCACTCACACTCACCCCGTTTTCCCGCAGCTGCTGCAAGGCTACGCACCGGGACCTCCCGTTGCTGCCGCAGCAACTGCTGTTGCTGCTTCCGCCACTGCACCTGCCGACCCTGCGCGGCTGGCTGCCCCCAGTATTGCTGCTGCTGCTGCCGATGCCAACGCGACCCTGAAGCAGCAGCGACGGCCACGCCGCTGCTTTGCCCGCATGCTGCAGTGCCGGCCACGGCAGCAGGCCCTGTTCTCTGCAGACATCCCGCAGCCAAAGCGCGGAGAGGCGCCTCCTGGTGCCGATGCAGCAGGGCACTGCTGCGAAGGCCCTGGAGCGGCTGCAGTAGAACCTGGGAGGAGGCCAAGCCGGCAGCGCGAGCGGGCAGCTGCTGGGGTCGCAGCAGTCGGCGGGAAGCCTCTGCTGCGACGGCGGCGGCAGAGGGGGCGGCGGAGCAGCAGCAACGGCCCAGCGTGGCCGGACCCATGGCCGGGGCGCTAGGCAAGAGGCCCGATTTGTGGGCGGACGGGGAAAGGGAGGGGGAATTGGCGGCGGAAATACGCTGCGGCGGTGCCAGAGGCGACGAAACCGCGCGCGACGGGGCGAGGATGGCGCGGGCGGACGGGAGGTTCGCGGCAGCAGCGGCGGAGTCAACAACAGCCGCAGGGCTCAGCATTTTCGCCTTCTACCCAGTTGCCCCGGGGGATCTCTTTCGGAAGATGGGACGGGCTGATCACTGGCGGATGAAGAACTGAGGGGAATGCTGGGCGGCGTGAGAGGCCGACTCCGCCAGACGGCAGCCCAGCACGGGCGTTGGGCCTTCCTGACGCGAAAGGGCTGCAGCTACTGCTGGTGGTGATGCTGCTGCTGCTGCTGCTGCCGCAGGAATCGTTCAGCGATGACGGAGAGAATCCACCATTTCCAGTGGACCTCCTTGACCTTTGCGTTGGCCTTCGCCTTCGCCAACGCCAGTGCTGGTGGTGGGTGGGGAGGTGGGCGGCTGGCTGCGGGATGATCGCGCGCTCTCCTTCGACGTGGCGACGTGTCCGCCGTTTGGCCACCACATCCCGGTAGGCCTCCGCCGAGCCTACCGCGAAACGCATGGAAGAAAACACAGGTGTGGGTCGAACTATGTCGTCAAGGATAGTCTTTTTCTCCTCCTCAATTTAGCATGCGCAGGTGGGAGGGATACCTCAGCACTAGAGCAGCCCAAGGGTAGAGCCCGGTTGGGGCGATGCTTTACGATAGGAAATGAAAAATAGATTATTTATCTTAGAAAATAATAATTTTGGGGTTTCTTAGTAACCTATTGTTATCGGTTCGTGGACCTGTTTTTTTTACGTCCGTCAGCATGCGATCTGCGATTGTTCCTTTGTGTCTCTACAGGACACAGGAAATAAACCAAGAATATTCGACAGGGTCGAATTTTTAATACTCAATAACTTTGATTCTATCACACGCTCCAGACAGGTCAACGAGACCAGCTCATTCAACCGCATCATTCTCCGGACGCGAGATGAACGAGCCAGGACCAAGTTTGTACACACTCCAAGATAGCTGAAGATACGTACCCGGCTTCAGCTTAAAATTTACCAAAATCAAAAATGTTGAATCCATGTTTTAAATGAGGAGGGAATCTTACAAAAATTGAAATAATATCAATAATTATGTGTAGCGTGGCAGTGCCACGCCGACCGGTCGAAGGAGCCACGTGGCTCAAGCGGGGTCACCTGGGACTGTGGGCGGTTGGACGGGATGGCTTGAGGGTTGGAGACCCTCAAGCACCGCGGTTTTGGCCTAGTCGGCCAAGGATTCTGTCGAATCCGTTACATTGGTATCAGAGCTCCAGGGCTTGAATCCCACGTTGGGATTACCGGAGATGCCGAGGCGGCTCTCACTCCTAGTGGGGGGGAATGTAGCGTGGCAGTGCCACGCCGACCGGTCGAAGGAGCCACGTGGCTCGAGCGGGGTCACCTGGGACTATAGGCGGTTGGACGGGATGGCTTGAGGGTCGGAGACCCTCAAGCACCGCGGTTTTGGCCTAGTCGGCCAAGGACTCTGTCAAATCCGTTACAATTAATCTAAAATATTTCTTGTCAACAATAATTCGACAATATCTCTTTTCCATAACATCACATTTGGAAGTACTTTGAAAACAATCTAGACTTTTAAATAGACTCATAACCCAATAAATTTGAACGTGCAGTTTAAAATTGATGATTTTAAATCATTTTTTTGTTTCTTAAATTTTCATTCACACGTTTTTTGTGACCCCCTTTTGTCCAAATCTCCATAAGTTACTACGTAACTCAGAGTACCTTAATGCAACATTGGAACCTTGTTTATTATCCAGGACTAAAATTTTAACAAGGATTATTTACATATGGATAGTGTCTAGAAATTCTTATTCAAATGATTTAATGCAGGCTTGAGAATTTTTGAGATTTTAAAAACTCGTTCATTATTAAATCATCATTTTTTCTTTTTCATTCTTAATTATTTTCTAAATGGGTTAGGATAAAGGAGCATTCTATTGTTCTTGCTTGATGGTATGAATGAGGGTTGCTCGAATTATGATTCAATTGAAGTTAGGTTGTTTCAAGGGAGTAGAAAATTATTTAGAACGTGTATCAAGATACCCTGGGAATAAATAATTTATGGAAATTTTGAAGCCAAGAGATTAACGAGGTCGATCGATTGCATTAACAGAATGTTCAATTGATTAATATTGATGTTAGCATGACCATAGATCTCCCATGGCTGGGAGGTTTCAATAATGGTTATGTCCCATTGATGATGTACCAGAACCTGAATTCTGGCATGGTATGTTTTGGGGTAAGATAAACCCCTACTTTGGACATTGAATGAGAAATGCCCCAAGTTTGAGGTGTAATTGAGGAATGCTCCCAGTTTGAAACTTTCATGGCAGGTTGCCACAAGTCCGTGGATTAATGGAAGGCCACCCCTGGCCTAAAACAATACGTCTAATCTGACACCAATCAATAACCGTCCATGTCATAGTGGGGGCATTATTGCACTCATTTACCTCTTTTCTCGAATTTGACGACATCTTCATGGTTTATTGTCTTTGATCTCATCGACGGACATATTATCGCCAGTAGTTTTTCTGAATAAAAAATATGAATGTCTTAAAATGAGGTCAAACTGTGTTTCGTTAGCATATCGAAGGAGTGAGTAATCTTCAAGATTCCTAGCCTCAATGATTGATGTGACAATCTTTCGCCCGACCAAGCTAGCACAAACTAAGGTTCATTTCCATGTCGTTTCTTGATAAGTGGTCGACCACGGGTGAATACCGTGGGCATGTACCAGATGTTTTCCAACGTTTCTCAAATTTTTCTCAAGTGATGGCATTTTTTCACTAAGCTACAAAGTCATAGCATCCAATCGTTGTGTTTTCCCAAGATTCATACAACTAGGTCGGAAACACAAGGTTCCAATCCATGTCCTTTTGAAAAAGGTTCTCGTCCACAGGTGAATACCGGGGACATATGCCACATGCTTTTCAATATTTAGATCGGGAGCACAGCCTATTAAAACCATAAACACGTGGCATTTCTCTTATATGCGGTGTAGAATGGGGGCGTTCCACCCAGTCCAGGCAAAAAGGTATCATGAAGTAAAGGTGAGCTAAAAGATTTTCTAATGCATATCTCTCCGTACTTGTCTTGTAGGATGGGGCTACATAAACTTTTTCCCATGGAAAATTTTTAGCGCATAGGCTTGGAAAAAGGGAATCTATATGAGGGGCTGTGAGGCCAAGAGTAAAAACCAAGGACAACAATCGTGTCTTATATATCTCCCATCTTGGCATGGGATTTCCCTTCTCAATCGCTTGGGGTCATAAATCAAGGGTGTGGGGTAATTTTGGAGAAAGGACCAATATAGCATACATTTGGTGCAAATCCTATTATAGTAAGTGGAGAAGGATGGAGACATGAAGGCCTTACAAGGCCCGCGCGTGTGAAATCAGGTATACTTTATAGGAAATGGTGGGCAAATGGGCCTTGGGAGGGTGTTCAATCCCGGAAAGGGAGATGGATTGACAAAAAAAAGATATAAGTATGACATACGCAGGCAAGACTAAGAATTTCTAGATGTCAGAAGAATCAACTCAAGTGATGTTATAAGTGGACTGAAAATGCGCTCAATAGGAAATGGGCTAACATGGTTACCTACCTCCTGTTTTGTGGGTTAAATGAGGCATGCCCAGGTTTTAAGGTTAGACGAGGAATGCCACAACATGAATCTTCAGTGACAGGATGCCACAAGCATGAAAACTTATGTGCCATCTGATCCGGATTTATAGTTGTCCATGTCATCATGGGGGAATTGTTGTATCACTTCTTCAAGTTTCATTCGAATTCGACAAAACAAATCATGCTCTACTCACTCTGACCTCACCAATAGCTATATCTCCAAGGACTGTATCATGCTCTAGGGACTTCAAATACCAAACATGAATGCCTTAGAATGAGGTTCAATCATGTTTCTTTTGCATGTCCAAGGGATGCATACAATTTCACGAATCTTGCCCTCAACGACGTATGTGATGATTTTCACATGTCACACAACCAGGCTGGCAAAAAATAACATTGTGTTCCATGTCCTTACTTAATGAGTTGTATCATACGGGTGAATATTAGAGGTACATGCCACATTTTTTCCAACATCTTCCAAAAGTCACTCAAGCAGTGGCATTCTCTCGATAGTCTGCAAAGTCGTAGCCTCCAATTATCAAGTTTTCCGATGTGCCGCACGACCAGGCTGGCAAAAACAAAGGTTTCATTCCATTTCCTTTTCCAACCAGTGCTCGTGCTCGTGCTCGTGCTTGTTCATCTATACTACAAAGTCGTGGCAATCCTCATCCATGTGGTACATAGTAGGGGCAGATAGCGAGTATGTCCATGGGAAATTCCACACAGATTGGATTTTTTCACAGATCAAGATATATGCCATGTATTGGGCCAGACTGGTTAAATGTCCATAGTATGTGCTACATTGAAGAGAAATGCCACGCTGTTTGTATTTCAAACAAACCGTGACCCACTTTGAAAACTTAATGACTGGACCACGACTTTGTGGATTGATGACAAAACGCCATCACTTGAGTGAATTTTGGGAAATCTTGAAAAACATGTGGCATAGGCCGCAGAATTCACCCATGGACGAGCACTTATCAGGAAAAGACATGGATTAAAACGTTGTGTTTTACTAGCCTGGTCGTGCAACACGTAGAAAAACTAAAAATGAGATGCCACAACTTTATATATTAATCACATAATGTCATGGGGAATCTTGAAAATACGTGGCATATTCCCCTTTTAGTCACCCGTGGACAAGAACTTATTAGGAAAGGACGTGGAACAGAATGGTACATCTTGCTAGCATGCTCAAGTGAAAAATGTTCACATTGATCTTCGAGGCCAAGAGTTGTGAAAGTATACCCATCCCTTGGACATTCATATTTGGTATTTGGGAAGACCACTGATGGCAGTATAGCATTTGATGAGATTGAAGTTAATAGACCATGAAATGGACATTTTTCCATTTGCACTTGTTTGTCACGATTAGTGAAAACCACCCATAACACAAAATTATTTTACGTGCACATCCATAATATGAAATTATGTTATAAAAGTGTTCATAATACGAACTTAGAATCACAAATTACTTCCGCTTGACCTCTAAACACAACTTTCTGCACCCAACTTTCTTGTGCACACGATGACCCATGAATGCCGATTCAGAGTGCTGATGTCAGCTACTTCATAAAAAGATAACAACCCCCTCCCTTCGAAGGGCTTTGTGATTTTTTTAACATGGCTTTACGTGTGGTTTGCATGGGAGGTCTGAGACTATCCATGTCTTGAAAGGAAACCTATTGGGGATTGCTATCGTGGGGCCCAGTATGTAGCACGGGCCAGCCTCTCCTCATGGCTTGAAGGAGTTCTTGGCCTGTGGGCAATTGGACGGGATGGGTTGAGGGTTGGAGACCCTCAATCACCGTAGTTTTGGTCCAGTGGGCCAAGCTTTCCGGACTGATTTGCTACATTGGTATCAGAGCGTATGGGTTGAAGTGCCCCTATGGACGTCGAAGGGAGGTCCACTCCTAGGTGGGAGGAGTGTAGTGCAGGCCGGCCTCTCCTCATGGCTTGAACGGGTCCCTGGCCTATGGGCGATTGGACGGGATGGGTTGGGCCAAAACCGCACCGCTTGAGGGCTTGTGAAGCGCAATCAGTGTGGTTTTGGCCTAGTGGGCCAAGCTTCATGTACCAAATTGTTACACAGTAGGTGTCCATGCAAAAATAAAACCCTCAAACCGGAATGTAATCCGGGACATAATTTGATCAAAGTTTGCAAGCAAAACTAGGGGATTCGCCTGTTTTTTTTGTTTTTTGTTTTTTCGTAAAAAATGTGTGGCTTTAAAAATTGGGGATAGGGTTGTTTGACAAAGGCTTGACCTCAATTTCTCGAGGAGCGTCCACTCCATGATGAGCAACGACGGACGCCACTCCAAAATGGTATTTTATCGTTACTTAAAAAAATAGGGGCATGTTTGTAGAGTAATTTCATCTGATGGGTTTGCATGTTGAAATATTCCGTGCTATGGGCGGTTGTTATAAATCATACCAAACACGTGGCATGGTTTGTATTGTGTCCCTATGAATTTTTTGAATTCAAGAAAACTGGTAAACTTGGTAACACAGTGTCCCCGGTATGAGGTGAACGGCTACTAACCGATATCAGGTTATGCATAATTTTTCAGATTGGGGGCAGTCTTCTTGTATCCTACACACTTGTGGCATATTGTCTATAGGTTTTTTAAACTGGGTGCATTCCTCATCTAAACGTCAAGCTCGGGATATTCCTCATTCTCTCCTCTGATTTACAAAGTAGAGGATATACAACATGAACCCCATGTGATATTGGAGAATGTTTTTTATATGCCACGAGGACATGGAATTGGTGGGATAGTACAACAAAACATTAAAATGTCAATTAATACTGATGTTAATCCACATTAACTTTAGATGTGGCATGAAACAGCCTTCCTATCTAAGGAATATTTCTTATTGATAGTGAATAATTTTCTATTGATACATTCTACAATAGAAGACAATGGAGAATCATACATGTGCTTGGGCTGCTATATGAGAGGGGGAGGAGAAGGCATACCATCCTTAGTCCAAATACTTGACAAGGGATTGCCGATGTGGGAAAATGATATGGCCATAAACAATGATTGGTGTTTCATAGGAAACAAATTCTAGTAACCCCCTTAAATTTCGACCATGACCTCCATTATTTCCATAAAATAAATCCCATTCCTTCAACGTCTATAAAAAATCTGAGGAGTCTTCCATTCGCTTTCCATGCTCAACCAACTGCACGCAAAGCACAAAAAGTCTGGAATGCAACGGCCTTTGAAGATAACAGCTACAATCGAAGGACTCCAGATTGTAAACATCCAATAGTAAAAGTTCTGATTGTGGAGGATGATAGTTTAAGTTTTTGATTGACACATGCATAGTCAAGGTTAGTCAATTTCATGATCGTTCCATGCGGGGGGACAAAACTGTAAAATTTGTCCTGTTATAATGAAAGAAATCCAACGAACTTACTTTGATATAGATGTATGAACAACATGGGTGCCAATCGTACCGATGTCTTGAAGCTTGCCATAAAAGACAATCTGACTGCCAATTTCACAAATGATATGAGTGAAAACCGCACAAATGACACAAGCATCACTTGCACTTTTTGACACGAGTGCTAATTGCACACTGAACGCCTCAACTTCATAATTCACACAAATGCCATTTATAGAAATAGCGGGAATATTGCTTGACATGCCACAATTGTTCTTGCAAGTTTACAACAAATGGGGGATTGCTTCATGGGCATGAGTGTTCATTGTACATGACTCTGACATGAATGCTGGTTACAATATTCTCCTCCGTGCCACACGTACCATTGTTGTGGGTACGGAATGCATCAGGATTTTATGTGTCAATTGCACCTTCTAGGTAAGTGTCAAATGTGCCACTCATGCATATGCATGATTAAGACCAGAGACAAGGCAATGAGTGCCAAACGCACACCATCGTTGATGCGAGAAGAAGAGTGTGCGATGTGTAGAAAGCTAATCTGACATGTCCTGGATCCCCACAAAACAAAATCATACGGTTGATGCTCTGGTGAGGCTCTATGGGCAGTCTGCTCATTGTTTTGTCCTTTAATGCTGAGTTCAGGGGTACATAAAAAATCGCAAAACTACCTCACCGCGGAGCTTTCACAGTAGAAATGGAATACCTTCCAAACCCCAGGATCCTTTGTGTACAGAGCAAGCATGCCTTATATTTTTGGTATAAAGTTAGCGAGAAAAAAGACTGAAATTGAAACTTGTGAATAGTACAAAGTAAAAGTACAGGATATGTACAAGGAAAAGCAGCTTCACTCACCTCCACACTATGCTACATCATAGATCTAAGTCATAATGTGGGTCATCAAGGCCGTCAAAGCCAGGGTTTTAGTGCAACCATTTTCTCAACGCTGAAAGGCCTCTAGGATGTCAGTGAAGCCTCCTCTAGGGCTTCCTGAATACTGACAGGGTGTGGAGGGTCTTGGGGGGACCTTCAGCTACAACTTGGTAGGAGGTACTCCTACAACTTGGTAGGAGGTACTCCTGTGTTAAAGCATGGAGCCTTGGACATGGTTTGGCTGGAGATAGTATTCGGCTGGAGACGATGATATTCTGGAGAGTATGGCGATGATTGAGTGTGCCACAACTGCCGCCTTTTCAATTTGTTGCACTAGCAAGTTGACTGCTTTGGTGGTTGTGAAAAAACCTGTGGTTCGCAGTGAATTTGTACCGTGACCATGGTTCTTACACGAAAGCTGGCCACGTGGCTTGGCAATGGCCAACCATCTCTGTGCTTAGAATCCTCAAATTATGTGGTTTCTTGTGCAAGAGCAAGAGCCAGTCATCACAATACTCATTGCTTCTTACACTATCATATGTGGTCCCACCAAAGTATCATGTGTGTGTAGCAATACACAGGTTTCAGGTCCTGGAGGCATCACTGTCCTCATGCGCATGCTTTTGCACAAGGCTCCTTTCACAACCTTCAAGATTTTCAGCCAAAGGAAACTTCGTCTTCCAAAGGAGAAAATCACGTGCCAAATAGCAAATAGATGTGCGGACCATGTCATACTGATGCAGTGAATAAACATGGTTAGTGCTCACTCCAACACTCCTCCTTGATGTATGCGCTGATGATACTGATGACCTTGGATTGTCTTCAATGAGGGAGTTACATGCAGCAAAATGCCTTCGGAGATTTAAGATTCCAGTCAGGGTTAGACGACTCTTCACAATTATCTAGAGGGCCGAACTTCATCCTTCCTTGGATCAATTTTGGCTCTTCCAAGGGTCTTGGGAGTCTTTTTCTATGAGCCCAGTCTGTATTGGTAAAACCATCGACAATGATTGAGGGCTATGCCCTGAACTACAACCATGCCCCTGAAGTAGACAATGTGTTTTGTACCACACACAATGCAGCATCAAGGTGGAGTTCTCTCATGGTGGTGGCTAGATAAATCATCAAGTCAATTATATGTAAGAAGTTGGTTAAATCCAGTCTCTTCCAGTTTAAAGACGTCTAATAAATTTAAATAGTATCTGACCTGTTGGAGTCATTGGCCTCAGAGGCCGAGGAATCCTCAGAGAGTATGGAAACAAATTGCTTCTCGATGCTACATAGATACGTAGCCTTGTGGAAAAACAGTGCTTGTTTTGAGCGATCACGCTCTAGTTCCACATCTTGAAAGACTCTGGCCGAGATCCTTCATTTGTATGCTGACTGCAGAAGAATCTTGACCGACTGAACAATAGCCAGGCTAGGGCATGCAATGAACACATCGTCCACATGGACAAGAATGGCATCAAGTGGGTGAACAAAGAAACAGGGTAGTGTCAAAAGTAATTTTACAAAAGCCGCCCTTCTAAGAAATGAACGTGATCTCCTGGTTCCAACAACATGACGACTGTTGAGGCTATACAGGGCCTTGCGTGGTCGCCCCACCTTGTTGGTACCGTTGATAAACCTAGGAGGTTGACTTGTTTAGATTTCTTCATCAGGACTATTGTGAAGGAAGGTATTATGTACATTCATTTGGTGAAGTTCCCCATCATGTTGGGTAATAAGACTGAGGAGGGTTGGATCAATGGTGTATCGTCCCAATCGATCAAAAGTCTCATCGAAGTCGACTCCATGGATATATGAGAGCCCCTTGGCCATGAGGCGAGCTTTGTATTGCTCTATGGTGTTGCATGGGTTCAACTTTTTTATATGAGCCCACTTGGCTGAGACAACATGTCTCGAAGGTGGAAGATTGACCAGCTCATACATATCGTATTCAGTCAAAGCATTGAGTTCATCCTGCATGGTCATTTCCCATGAATTTGAGTCGGCAGCCTTGCGAGCCTCGTGAAGGGTCATTGGCTCTGGAGGTGATGGGGAAAAGCCATCAACAACAAAGCAGCGGGCCACATACTCTTACACGGACATGTCAAGAGCATGGTAATATTCATGCTCAACAAGAGAGAACACAAGTGCACTACTGGGATGAAATGAATAACACAAAAGTGGAAGAGTCACCAGACCTGGCAATACCAAGAGAACGAAGTCCGGGTTCACCAGACAATGTGGTATGATTTGGAGTGGTGGGATCATGAGAGGAGGAACCCTGTGAGGGAACAAGAGATGTGCGGCTTTGGAAGGGCATGCAGACATCCACCTCGTACATAAGGCGACACAAGGGGTACACATGAGAATGCTAGAAAGACTAGAGTTGGCAGCGCTCAAGAAAAAGGACTGGACATAGGAGGAAGTGGGGATAAGGGAGAGGAAAGAAAAGCATTGGAGAGGAGGAAGAGGCTGCAAAAATTGAAGGATTCAAAGGGGAGGCCACATGCAACGGTGGAGAGAGAGAGAGAGAGAGAGAGAGAGAGAT
>SZWC01014119.1:0-41689 GCA_023375785.1 Penium margaritaceum | reverse complement strand
AGAGAGAGAGAGAGAGAGAGAGAGAGAGAGAGAGAGAGAGATGCAGCAGTGGGAGATGCCATGCGAGGTGAGTCTAGGTTTGAGTCAGTGAAAGGGTGGCTCGGAGGAGGATCGACCGACTAGATCCGAGCCTAGGGTGCAACTGAGACACGAGTAAGAGAGATAGACAATAGAAAACCTCCTCCAAGATGAGGGATTGGTGCAAGATAGGAAGGAGAAGAAATCTGAGATGAACACATCTTTAAAAAATAGTTTTTTGGGGGATTCAATTATGCGGCGACGAGTGGGGTCCCAGAACTGGCATACCTTGAAAAAGGAGGAGACATAGAAAAAAACACAGATATGAACACGGGGAAAAAGCTTGTCCTCACGCTCATCATTGGGAAGCCACAAAATAGTAATAGAGCCCTTGACACTGGCAAGATGCAAGTGAGCACGATGCCCGTTACACATTTCAAAGAGAGTGACATAACAAGGGAGCGGACCGTGAGGTACACGGTTCCAAGCCAAAATCAAGTAGGACATGGCCTCAAAGGCAAAGTGGGGAATTCAGTTAGAGGTCGTGAGGAGAGAGTGCACCCCATCATCAAGGGTGTGGTTCCAATGCTCAACGATTCCATTCTATTTTTATGTCTATGTGGTAGAGGGCTCCATGCATGCATCGACTCGAGATCGAGAGCTAGGTCTAAAGTACTCACCTCCCTGGTCACATTGAAACATAAAGAGTTGATGGTGACATGCCCTCTCGGCTTGAGGAAGCCTAGACTCAAGAACATCACAGATGCCACTTTTCTGGTGAAGAGCAAACGTGCAATGGTAGCGAGAGAAATTGGTCAAGTACAACACATAGCGACCCTGGCCACCAAGAAATCAATCTCGAAGCGATCCCATGATGTTGGCATGAACGAGATCAAGAGGTTGAGATGTCAGAGGATGAGCAGTGGTGAAGGGGGAGCGGTGTACTTTGCAACAAGCACAATCAATGCAGTCGGCGGAACAAGGAGTGGGACATGTGGCTGGGTCAAGACTAGTTGAAAGTGGCCTGTATAGTGTGTGCGACTGCTGTAATGTGAACATGAAATATGTGGTGATGAAAGAGTTGCATGTGCTCTTGGGACACGGAGGCGCCACATAGACAAGAGCAGAGGCAGCGAATGACGAGGAGTGGGAGAGAGGGATGCAAAAGAGGCAATCACATCAAAGCCCATGAAGCAGGACAATGGCGGAGGAATGGTTATAAATTATACCAAAACAACGGCTGGACGCAAAGTCCATACAGTGGCCATCCATGTGGTCACAAAAAGCAAGCTGACCTCTAAGTCGTGCACATACAGAACGTCTAGTAAGAAGAGATTTCAGTAAGGGATGGTAAAGCAATCAGCACAGACACCTTGAACATGGATAAGTTGACCATACCTTGTATGAGTGAAATGCACAGAGCCAACATGACCAGGGAGACAAAGGAATACCGAAAAGACGTCGTTTGATAGGTGGCTCCTAAATTGATGATGTAGAAGCCACCAGAGACGCAAACAAAGGATAGAACAAGGCAGACAGTAGCTGTCTATTGCAAAAGTGTGACACTCTAGTGCCAAACTGTGCCTCTCTAGTGCCAAAGCTCGAAACTCTAGTGCCAAAGGGTGAGGCTCCAGTGCCAAAGTGTGACGCTATAGTGCCAAAGTGTGACGCTCTAGTGCCAAAGTTCGAAACTCTAGTGCCCAAGTGTGACACTCTAGTGCCAAAGTGTGATGCTCTAGTGCCAAAGTGTGACTCTCCTGTGCCAAAGTGTGACGCTCTAGTGCCAAAGTGTGAAGCTCTAGTGCCAAAGTGTGACGCTCTAGTACCAAAGTGTTAAGGTCTAGTGCCACAGTGTGACGCTGTAGTGCCAAAGTGTGAAGCGCTAGTGCTAGAGTGTGACGCTCTAGTGCCAAAGTGTGACGCTCTAGTGCCAAAGTGTGATGCTCTAGTGCCAAAGTGTGACGCTCTAGTCCGAAAGTGTGACGCTCTTGTGCCAAAGGGTGACGCTCTAGTACCAAAGTGTGATGCTCTAGTGCCAAAGCGCGATGCTCTAGAGCCAAAGTGTGACGCTCTAGTGCCAAAGTGTGAAGCTCTAGTACCAAAGTGTGAAGCTCTTGTGTCGAAGTGTGACGCTCTAGTGCCAAAGTGTGACGCTCTAGTGCCAAGGTTTGAAACTCTAGTGCCAACGTGTGATGCTCTAGTGCCAATGTGTGACGCTCTAGTGCCAAAGTGTGACGCTCTAGTTCCAACGTGTGACGCTCTAGTGCCAAATTGTGAAGCTCTAGTGCCAAAGTGTGATGCTCTGGTGCCAATGTGTGAAGCTCTAGTGCCAAAGTATGACGCTCTAGTGCCAAAGTGTGAAGCTCTAGTGCCAAAGTGTGACGCTCAAGTGGCAAATTGTGACGCTCTAGTGCCAAACTGTGACGCTCTAGTGCCAAACTGGGACTCTCTAGTGCCAAAGTGTGACACTCTAGTGCTAAAGTATGAAGCTCTAGTGCCAAAGTGTGACGCTCTAGTGCCAAAGTGTGACGATCTAGTGCCAACTTTTGACGTTCTAGTGCCAAAGTGTGAAGGACTACTGCCAAAGTGTGATGCTCTAGTGCCAAATGTGTGACGCTTTAGTGCCAAAGTGTGATGCTCTAGTGCCAAATTGTGACGCTCTAATGCCAACGTTTGGAGCTCTAGTGCCAAAGTGTGATGCTCTAGTGCGAAAGTGTGACGCTGTAGTGCCAATGTGCGACGCTCTAGTGCCAAAGTGTGGAGCTCTAGTGCCAAAGTGTGATGCTCTCGTGCCAAAGTGTGACGCTCTAGTGCCAAAGTGTGACGCAGTGGTGCCAACGTTTGACGCTCTATTGCCAGAGTTTGAAGCTCTAGTGCCAAAATGTGACGCTCTAGTGCCAAAGTGTGACACTCTAGTCCTAAAGTGTGATGCTCTAGTGCCAAAGTGTGAATCTCTAGTGCCAAAGTGTGATGCTCTAGTGCCAAAGTGTGACGCTCTAGTACCAGCGTGTGACGCTCTACTGCCAAAGTGTGACGCTCTAGTTCCAAAGTGTGACACCCTATTGCCAAAGTGTGATGCTCTAGTGCCAAAATGTGACGCTCGAGTGCCCAAGTTCGAAACTCTAGTGCCTACGTGTGACACTCTAGTCCCAAAGTGTGTCACTCTAGTGCCAAAGTGTGACGCTCTAGTTCCAAGGAGTGATGCTCTAGTGCCAAAGTGTGAAGCTCTAGTGCCAAAGTGTGACGCTCTTATGCCAAAGTGTGGAACTCTAGTGCCAAAGTGTGACGCTCTAGTGCCAAGGTGTGAAGCTCTAGTGCCAAAGTGTGACACTCGAGTGCTAAAGTGTGAAGCTCTAGTGCCAAAGTGTGACGCTCGAGTGCCAACGTTTGGAGCTCTAGTTTCAATGTGCGACGCTCTAGTGCCAAAGTGTGACGCTGTAGTGCCAAAGTGTGACGCTATAGTGCCAAAGTGTGGAGCTCTAGTGCCAAAGTGTGATGCTATAGTGCCAAGGTGTGACGCTCTAGTGCCAAAGTGTGATGCTCTAGTGCCAAAGTGTGATGCTCTAGTGCCAAAGTGTGACGCTCTAGTGCCAAAGTTCGAAACTATAGTGCCCAAGTTTGACGCTCTAGTACAAAAGTGTGACGCTCTATTGCCAAAGTGTGACTCTCCTGTGCCAAAGTGTGACGCTCTAGAGCCAAAGTGTGAAGCTCTAGTGCCCAAGTATGACGCTCTAGTGCCAAAGTGTGAAGGTCTAGTGCCAATGTGTGACGGTCTAGTGCCAAAGTGTGACGCGCTAGAGCCAAGGTGAGACGCTCTAGTGCCAAAGTGTGACGCTCTAGTGCCAAAGTGTGACGCTCTAGTGCCAAAGTGTGACGCTCTAGTGCCAAAGTGTGAGGCTCTAGTGCCAAAGTTTGAAACTCTAGTGCCAAAGTGTGATGCTCTAGTGCCAAATTGTGATGCTCTAGTGCCAAAGTGTGACGATGTAGAGCCAAAGTCTGACACTCTAGTGCCAAATTTTGAAGCTCTAGTGCCCAAGTGTGATGCTCTAGTGCCAAAGTGTTACACTCTAGTGCCAAAGTGTGACACTCTTGTGCCAAAGTGTGAATCTCTAGTGCCAAAGTGTGACGCTATAGTGCCAAAGTGTGCCGCTATAGTACGAAAGTGTGATGCTCTAGCGGCAAAGTGTGACGCTCTAGTTCCAAAGTGCGACACTATATTGCAAATGTGTGACGCTATAGTGCCAAAGTGTGACCCTCTAGTGCCAAAGTTCAAAGCTCTAGTGCCAAAGTGTAAGGCTCTAGTGCCAAAGTGTGATGCTCTAGTGCCAAAGTGTGACGCTCTAGTACCAAAGTGTGAAGGTATAGTGCCACAGTGTGACGCTCTAGTGCCAAAGTGTGAAGCGCTAGTGCCAAAGTGTGAAGCTCTAGTGCCAAAGTGTGACGCTCTAGTGCCAAAGTGTGACACTCTAGTGCCAAAGTGTGACGCTCTAGTGCCAAAGTGTGACGCTCTTGTCTCAAAGTGTGACGCTCTAGTACCAAAGTGTGAGGCTCTAGCGCCAAAGTTCGAAACTCTAGTGCCCACGTGTGACGCTCTAGTACCAAAGCCTGACACTCGAGTACCAAAGTGTGAGGCTCTAGCGCCAAAGTTCGAAACTCTAGTGCCCACGTGTGACGCTCTAGTACCAAAGCCTGACACTCGAGTACCAAAGTGTGAGGCTCTAGCGCCAAAGTTCGAAACTCTAGTGCCCACGTGTGACGCTCTAGTACCAAAGCCTGACACTCGAGTACCAAAGTGTGAGGCTCTAGCGCCAAAGTTCGAAACTCTAGTGCCCACGTGTGACGCTCTAGTACCAAAGCCTGACACTCGAGTACCAAAGTGTGAGGCTCTAGCGCCAAAGTTCGAAACTCTAGTGCCCACGTGTGACGCTCTAGTACCAAAGCCTGACACTCGAGTACCAAAGTGTGAGGCTCTAGCGCCAAAGTTCGAAACTCTAGTGCCCACGTGTGACGCTCTAGTACCAAAGCCTGACACTCGAGTACCAAAGTGTGAGGCTCTAGCGCCAAAGTTCGAAACTCTAGTGCCCACGTGTGACGCTCTAGTACCAAAGCCTGACACTCGAGTACCAAAGTGTGAGGCTCTAGCGCCAAAGTTCGAAACTCTAGTGCCCACGTGTGACGCTCTAGTACCAAAGCCTGACACTCGAGTACCAAAGTGTGAGGCTCTAGCGCCAAAGTTCGAAACTCTAGTGCCCACGTGTGACGCTCTAGTACCAAAGCCTGACACTCGAGTACCAAAGTGTGAGGCTCTAGCGCCAAAGTTCGAAACTCTAGTGCCCACGTGTGACGCTCTAGTACCAAAGCCTGACACTCGAGTACCAAAGTGTGAGGCTCTAGCGCCAAAGTTCGAAACTCTAGTGCCCACGTGTGACGCTCTAGTACCAAAGCCTGACACTCGAGTACCAAAGTGTGAGGCTCTAGCGCCAAAGTTCGAAACTCTAGTGCCCACGTGTGACGCTCTAGTACCAAAGCCTGACACTCGAGTACCAAAGTGTGAGGCTCTAGCGCCAAAGTTCGAAACTCTAGTGCCCACGTGTGACGCTCTAGTACCAAAGCCTGACACTCGAGTACCAAAGTGTGAGGCTCTAGCGCCAAAGTTCGAAACTCTAGTGCCCACGTGTGACGCTCTAGTACCAAAGCCTGACACTCGAGTACCAAAGTGTGAGGCTCTAGCGCCAAAGTTCGAAACTCTAGTGCCCACGTGTGACGCTCTAGTACCAAAGCCTGACACTCGAGTACCAAAGTGTGAGGCTCTAGCGCCAAAGTTCGAAACTCTAGTGCCCACGTGTGACGCTCTAGTACCAAAGCCTGACACTCGAGTACCAAAGTGTGAGGCTCTAGCGCCAAAGTTCGAAACTCTAGTGCCCACGTGTGACGCTCTAGTACCAAAGCCTGACACTCGAGTACCAAAGTGTGAGGCTCTAGCGCCAAAGTTCGAAACTCTAGTGCCCACGTGTGACGCTCTAGTACCAAAGCCTGACACTCGAGTACCAAAGTGTGAGGCTCTAGCGCCAAAGTTCGAAACTCTAGTGCCCACGTGTGACGCTCTAGTACCAAAGCCTGACACTCGAGTACCAAAGTGTGAGGCTCTAGCGCCAAAGTTCGAAACTCTAGTGCCCACGTGTGACGCTCTAGTACCAAAGCCTGACACTCGAGTACCAAAGTGTGAGGCTCTAGCGCCAAAGTTCGAAACTCTAGTGCCCACGTGTGACGCTCTAGTACCAAAGCCTGACACTCGAGTACCAAAGTGTGAGGCTCTAGCGCCAAAGTTCGAAACTCTAGTGCCCACGTGTGACGCTCTAGTACCAAAGCCTGACACTCGAGTACCAAAGTGTGAGGCTCTAGCGCCAAAGTTCGAAACTCTAGTGCCCACGTGTGACGCTCTAGTACCAAAGCCTGACACTCGAGTACCAAAGTGTGAGGCTCTAGCGCCAAAGTTCGAAACTCTAGTGCCCACGTGTGACGCTCTAGTACCAAAGCCTGACACTCGAGTACCAAAGTGTGAGGCTCTAGCGCCAAAGTTCGAAACTCTAGTGCCCACGTGTGACGCTCTAGTACCAAAGCCTGACACTCGAGTACCAAAGTGTGAGGCTCTAGCGCCAAAGTTCGAAACTCTAGTGCCCACGTGTGACGCTCTAGTACCAAAGCCTGACACTCGAGTACCAAAGTGTGAGGCTCTAGCGCCAAAGTTCGAAACTCTAGTGCCCACGTGTGACGCTCTAGTACCAAAGCCTGACACTCGAGTACCAAAGTGTGAGGCTCTAGCGCCAAAGTTCGAAACTCTAGTGCCCACGTGTGACGCTCTAGTACCAAAGCCTGACACTCGAGTACCAAAGTGTGAGGCTCTAGCGCCAAAGTTCGAAACTCTAGTGCCCACGTGTGACGCTCTAGTACCAAAGCCTGACACTCGAGTACCAAAGTGTGAGGCTCTAGCGCCAAAGTTCGAAACTCTAGTGCCCACGTGTGACGCTCTAGTACCAAAGCCTGACACTCGAGTACCAAAGTGTGAGGCTCTAGCGCCAAAGTTCGAAACTCTAGTGCCCACGTGTGACGCTCTAGTACCAAAGCCTGACACTCGAGTACCAAAGTGTGAGGCTCTAGCGCCAAAGTTCGAAACTCTAGTGCCCACGTGTGACGCTCTAGTACCAAAGCCTGACACTCGAGTACCAAAGTGTGAGGCTCTAGCGCCAAAGTTCGAAACTCTAGTGCCCACGTGTGACGCTCTAGTACCAAAGCCTGACACTCGAGTACCAAAGTGTGAGGCTCTAGCGCCAAAGTTCGAAACTCTAGTGCCCACGTGTGACGCTCTAGTACCAAAGCCTGACACTCGAGTACCAAAGTGTGAGGCTCTAGCGCCAAAGTTCGAAACTCTAGTGCCCACGTGTGACGCTCTAGTACCAAAGCCTGACACTCGAGTACCAAAGTGTGAGGCTCTAGCGCCAAAGTTCGAAACTCTAGTGCCCACGTGTGACGCTCTAGTACCAAAGCCTGACACTCGAGTACCAAAGTGTGAGGCTCTAGCGCCAAAGTTCGAAACTCTAGTGCCCACGTGTGACGCTCTAGTACCAAAGCCTGACACTCGAGTACCAAAGTGTGAGGCTCTAGCGCCAAAGTTCGAAACTCTAGTGCCCACGTGTGACGCTCTAGTACCAAAGCCTGACACTCGAGTACCAAAGTGTGAGGCTCTAGCGCCAAAGTTCGAAACTCTAGTGCCCACGTGTGACGCTCTAGTACCAAAGCCTGACACTCGAGTACCAAAGTGTGAGGCTCTAGCGCCAAAGTTCGAAACTCTAGTGCCCACGTGTGACGCTCTAGTACCAAAGCCTGACACTCGAGTACCAAAGTGTGAGGCTCTAGCGCCAAAGTTCGAAACTCTAGTGCCCACGTGTGACGCTCTAGTACCAAAGCCTGACACTCGAGTACCAAAGTGTGAGGCTCTAGCGCCAAAGTTCGAAACTCTAGTGCCCACGTGTGACGCTCTAGTACCAAAGCCTGACACTCGAGTACCAAAGTGTGAGGCTCTAGCGCCAAAGTTCGAAACTCTAGTGCCCACGTGTGACGCTCTAGTACCAAAGCCTGACACTCGAGTACCAAAGTGTGAGGCTCTAGCGCCAAAGTTCGAAACTCTAGTGCCCACGTGTGACGCTCTAGTACCAAAGCCTGACACTCGAGTACCAAAGTGTGAGGCTCTAGCGCCAAAGTTCGAAACTCTAGTGCCCACGTGTGACGCTCTAGTACCAAAGCCTGACACTCGAGTACCAAAGTGTGAGGCTCTAGCGCCAAAGTTCGAAACTCTAGTGCCCACGTGTGACGCTCTAGTACCAAAGCCTGACACTCGAGTACCAAAGTGTGAGGCTCTAGCGCCAAAGTTCGAAACTCTAGTGCCCACGTGTGACGCTCTAGTACCAAAGCCTGACACTCGAGTACCAAAGTGTGAGGCTCTAGCGCCAAAGTTCGAAACTCTAGTGCCCACGTGTGACGCTCTAGTACCAAAGCCTGACACTCGAGTACCAAAGTGTGAGGCTCTAGCGCCAAAGTTCGAAACTCTAGTGCCCACGTGTGACGCTCTAGTACCAAAGCCTGACACTCGAGTACCAAAGTGTGAGGCTCTAGCGCCAAAGTTCGAAACTCTAGTGCCCACGTGTGACGCTCTAGTACCAAAGCCTGACACTCGAGTACCAAAGTGTGAGGCTCTAGCGCCAAAGTTCGAAACTCTAGTGCCCACGTGTGACGCTCTAGTACCAAAGCCTGACACTCGAGTACCAAAGTGTGAGGCTCTAGCGCCAAAGTTCGAAACTCTAGTGCCCACGTGTGACGCTCTAGTACCAAAGCCTGACACTCGAGTACCAAAGTGTGAGGCTCTAGCGCCAAAGTTCGAAACTCTAGTGCCCACGTGTGACGCTCTAGTACCAAAGCCTGACACTCGAGTACCAAAGTGTGAGGCTCTAGCGCCAAAGTTCGAAACTCTAGTGCCCACGTGTGACGCTCTAGTACCAAAGCCTGACACTCGAGTACCAAAGTGTGAGGCTCTAGCGCCAAAGTTCGAAACTCTAGTGCCCACGTGTGACGCTCTAGTGCCGAAGTGTGACGCTCTAGTCCCAAAGTGTGACGCTCTTGTGCCAAAGTGGGACCCTCTAGTGCCAAAGTATGACGCATTAGTACCAAAGTGTGAAACTCTAGTGCCCAAGTGTGACGCTCTAGCGCCAAAGTGCGACGCTCTAGTGCCAAAGTGAGACGCTCGAGTGCCAAAGTGTGAAGCTCTAGTGCCGAAGTGTGACGCTCTAGTGCCAAAGTGTGACGTTCTAGTGCAAAAGTGTGACGCTCTAGTGCCAAAGTGTGAGGCTCTATTGCCAAAGTGTGACGCTCTAGTACCAAAGCCTGACACTCGAGTACCAAAGTGTGAGGCTCTAGCGCCAAAGTTCGAAGCTCTAGTGCCAAAGTGTGACGCTCTAGTGCCAAAGTGTGACGCTCTACTGCCAAAGTATGACGCTCTAGTGCCAAAGTATGACGCATTAGTACCAAAGTGTGAAGCTGTAGTGCCGAAGTGTGACGCTCTAGTGCCGAAGTATGATACTCTATTGCCAAAGTGTGACGCTCTAGTGCCAAAGTCTGACACGCTAGTGCCAAAGTGGGACGCTCTAGTGCCAAAGTGCGATGCTCTAGTTCCAAAGTGTGACGCTCTAGTGCCAACGTGTGAAGCTCTAGTGCCAAAGTGTGATGCCCAAGTGGCAAAGGTTGACACTCTAGTGCCAAAGTGTGAAGCTATAGTGCCAAAGTGGGATGCTATAGTGCCAAAATGTGACGCTCTAGTACCAGAGGATGAAGCTCTAGTGCCAAAGTGTGACACTCTAGTGCCAAAGTGTGATGCTCTAGTGCCAAAGTGTGACAGTCTAGTGCCAAAGAGTGAAGGTCTAGTGCCAAAGTGTGACCCTCTAGTTCCAAACGTGGGACGCACTGGTACTAAAGTGTGACGCTCTAGTGCCAACCTGTGACGCTCTAGTGCCAATGTTTGGAGCTCTAGTTCCAAAGTGTGACGCTGTAGTGCCAAAGTGTGATGCTGTAGTGCCAAAGTGTGACACTATAGTGCCAAAGTGTGGAGCTCTGGTGCCAAAGTGTGATGCTCTTGTGCCAAAGTGTGGCGCTATAGTGCCAAAGTGTGACCCTCTAGTGCCAAAGTGTGACGCTCTAGTGCCAAAGTGTGACACTCTATTGCCAAAGTTCGAAACTCTAGTGCCCACGTGTGACGCTCTAGTACCAAAGTGTGACGCTCTAGTACCAAAGTGTGACTCTCCTGTGCCAAAGTGTGACGCTCTAGTGCCAAGATGTGAAGCTCTAGTGCCCAAGTGTGACGCTCTAGTGCCGAAGTGTGAAGGTCTAGTGCCACGGTGTGACGCTCTAGTGCCAAAGTGTGAAGTGCTAGTACTAAAGTGTGACGATCTAGTGCCAAGTGTGATGATCTCATGCCAAAGGGTGACGCTCTAGTGCCAAAGTGTGACGCTCTAGTGCCAAAATATGACGCTCTAGTGCCATTGTGTGACGCTCTACTGCCAAAGTGCGAGGCTCTAGTGCCAAAGTTCAAAATTCTAGTGCCAAAGTGTGACGCTTTAGTGCCAAAGTGTGACACTCCAGTGCCAAAGTGTGATTCTCTAGTTCCAAGGAGGGACGCTCTAGTGCCAAATTGTGAAGCTCTAGTGCCAAAGCGTGACGCTCTAGTGCCAAAGTGTGACGCTCTAGTGTCAAAGTGTGACGCTCTAGTGCCAAAGTATGGAACTCTAGTGCCAAAGTGTGAGGCTCTAGTGCCAAGGTGTGAAGCTCTAGTGCCAAAGTGTGATGCTCTAGTGCCAAAGTGTGATGCCTTAGTGCCAAAGTATGACGCTCGAGTGTCAAAGTGTGAAGCTCTAGTGCCAAAGTGTGACGCTCTAGTGCCAAAGTGTGATGTTTTTATGCAAAAGTGTGACGCTGTAATGCCAAAGTGTGAGGCTCTAGTGCCAGAGTGTGAGGCTCTAGTACCAAAGTGTGACGCTCGAGTACCAAAGTGTGAGGCTCTTGCGCCAAAGTTCGAAAATCTAGTGCCAAAGTGTGACGCTCTAGTGCCAAAGTTCGAAAATCTAGTGCAAAAGTATGAGGCTCTAGTGCCAAAGTGTGACGCTCAAATGCCAAAGTGTGACGCTCTAGTACCAAAGTGTGAAGGTCTAGTGCCACAGTGTGACTCTTTTGTGCCAAAGTGAGAAGCGCCAGTGCCAAAGTGTGACACTCTAGTGCCAAAGTGTGATGGTCTAGTGCCAAAATGTGACGCTCTTGTGCCAAAGTGTGACGCTCTAGTTTCAAAGTGTGACGCTCTGGTCCCAAAGTGTGACGCTCTAGTGCCAAAGTGTGACGCTCTAGTACCAAAGTGTGAAGGTCTAGTGCCACAGTGTGACTCTTTTGTGCCAAAGTGAGAAGCGCCAGTGCCAAAGTGTGACACTCTAGTGCCAAAGTGTGATGGTCTAGTGCCAAAATGTGACGCTCTTGTGCCAAAGTGTGACGCTCTAGTTTCAAAGTGTGACGCTCTGGTCCCAAAGTGTGACGCTCTTGTGCCAAAGGGTGACGCTCTAGTGCCAAAGTGTAACGCTCTAGTGCCAAAGCGTGATGGTCTAGTGCCAAAGTGTGACACTCTAGTGCCAAAGTGTGAAGCTCTAGTGCGGAAGTGTAACACTCTGGTGCCAAATTGTGATGCTCTAGTGCCAAAGTATGACGCTCTAGTGCCAAAGTGTGAAGCTCTAGTGCAAAAGCGTGACACTCAAGTGCCAAAATGTGATGCTCTAGTGCCAAAGTGTGACGCTCTAGTGCCAAAGTGGGACGCTCTAGTGCTAAAGTGTGACGCTCTAGTACCAAAGTATGAAGCTCTAGTGCCAAAGTATGACGCTCTAGTGCCAACGTGTGACAATCAAGTACCAAAGTGTGATGTTCTAGTGCCAAAGTGTGAAGGTATAGTGCCAAACTGTGATACTCCAGTGCCAAACGTGTGACGCTCTACTGCCAAAGTGGGATGCTCTACTGCCAAAGAGTGACGCTCTAATGCCAACGTTCGGAGCTCTAGTGCCAACTTGTGACGCTCTAGTGCCAAAGTGTGACGCTGTAGTGCCAAAGTGTGACGCTCTAGTGCCAAAGTATGGAGCTCTAGTGCCAAAGTGTGATGCTCTAGTGCCAAAGTGTGACACTATAGTTCCAAAGTGTGACGCTGTAGTGCCAATGTGTGAATCTCTAGTGCCAAAGTGTGATGCTCTAGTACCAAAGTGTGACGCTTCTCTAGTTGCAAAGTGTGATGCTCTAGTGCCAAAATGTGAGGCTCTAGTTCCAAATTGCGACACTCTATTGCCAAAGTGTGAAGCTCTAGTGCCAAAGTGTAACGCTCTGGTGCCAAAGAGTGAAGCTCTAGTGCCAAAGTATGACGCTCTAGTGCCAAAGTGTGAAGCTCTGGTGCCAACGTGTGACGCTCAAGTGCCAAAGTGTGATGCTCTTGTGCCGAAGTGTGACACTCTAGTGCCAAAGCGTGACGCTCTGGTGCGAAAGTGTGACCCTCTAGTGCCAAAGTGTGACATTCTAGGGCAAAAGTGTGAAGGTCTAGTGCAAAAGTGTGATGCTCTAGTGCCAAACGTGTGACACTCTAGTGCCAAAGTGTGACGCTCTAGTGCCAAAGTGTGACGCTCTAATGCCAACGTTTGGAGCTCTAGTGCCAAAGTGTGACTCTCTAGTGACAAAGTGTAACGCTCTAGTGCCAAAGTGTGATGCTCTAGTTTCAAAGCAAGACACTCTATAGCCAAAGTGTGACGCTCTAGTGCCAAAATCTGACGGTTTAGTGCCAAAGTTCAAAACTCTAGTGCCAAAGTGTGAAGCTCTAGTGCCAAAGTGTGAAAATTCAGTGCCAAAGTGTGACGCTCTAGTTCCAAGGAGTGATGCTCTACTGCCAAAGTGTGAAGCTCTAGTGCCAAAGTGTGACGCTCTAGTGCCAAAGTGTGACGCTCTAGTGTCAACGTGTGACGCTCTAGTGCCAAAGTGTGGAACTCTACTGCCAAAGTGTGACGCTCTAGTGCCAAGGTGTGAAGCTCTAGTGCCAAAGTGTGATGCTCTAGTGCCAAGGTGTGATGCCCTAGTGCCAAAGTGTGATGCTTGAGTGCCAAAGTGTGAAGCTCTAGTGCCAAAGTGTGACGCTCTAGTGCCAAAGTGTGACGTTCTAGTGCCAAAGTGTGACGCTCTAGTGCCAAAGTGTGACGCTCTAGTACCAAAATGTGATGCTCGAGTACCAAAGTGTGAGGCTCTAGCACCAAAGTTCGAAACTCTAGTGCCAAGTGTGACGCTCTAGTGCCAAAGTGTGACGCTCTAGTGCCAAAGTGTGACGCTCTAGTACCAAAGTATGACGCTCAAGTACCAAAGTGTGAAGCTCTAGTGCCAAAGTGGGACGCTCTAGTGCCAAAGTGTGATACTCTAGTGCCAAAGTGTGACGCTATAGTGCCAAAGTGGGGATCTCTAGTGCCAAAGTGCGACGCTCCAGTGCCAAAGTGTAACGCTCTAGTTCCAAAGTATGAGAATCTATTGCCCAAGTGTGACGCTCTAGTGCCAAAGTCTGACACTCTAGTGCCAAAGTGTGACGCTCTAGTGCCAAAGTGTGACGCTCTAGTTCCAAAGTGTGACGCTCTAGTGCCAAAGTGTGAAGCTCTAGTGCCAAAGTGTGACGCCCAAGTTCCAAAATGTGAGGCTCTAGTGCCAAAGTGTGACGCTACAGTGCCAAAGTGGGACGCTATAGTGCCAAAGTGTGACGCTTTAGTACCAAAGGATGAAGCTCTAGTGCCAAAGTGTGACACTCTAGTGCCAAAGTGTGACGCTCTGGTGCCAAAGTGTGACGATCTAGTGCCAAAGTGTGACGGTCTAGTGCCAAAGTGTGACGCTCTTGTTCCAATCGTAGGACGCACTGGTACCAAAGTGTGATGCTCTAGTGCCAAAGTGTGACGCTCTAGTGCCAACGTTTGGAGCTCTAGTTCCAAAGTGTGACGCTCTAGTGCCAAAGTGTGATGCTGTAGTGCCAAAGTGTGACACTATAGTACCAAAGTGTGGAGCTCTAGTGCCAAAGTGTGATGCTCTAGTGCCAAAGTGGGCCACTATAGTGCCAAGGTGTGACCCTCTAGTGCCAAAGTGTGACGCTCTAGTGCCAAAGTGTGATGCTCTATTGCCAAAGTTCCAAACTCTAGTGCCCACGTGTGACGCTGTAGTACCAAAGTGTGACGCTCTAGTACCAAAGTGTGACTCTCTTGCGCCAAAGTGTGACACTCTAGAGCTAAAGTGTGAAGCTCTAGTGCCAAAGTGTGACGCTCTAGTGCCGAAGTGTGAAGGTCTAGTGCCACGGTGTGACGCTCTAGTGCCAAAGTCTGAAGCACTAGTACCAAAGTGTGACGCTCTAGTGCCAAGTGTGATGCTCTAATGCCAAAGGGTGACGCTATAGTGCCAAAGTATGACGCTCTAGTGCCAAAATGTGACGCTCTAGTGCCAATGTGTGACGCTCTACTGCCAAAGTGCGAGGCTTTAGTGCCAAAGTTCAAAACTCTAGTGCCAAAGTGTGACGCTCTTGTGCCAAAGTGTGACACTCCAGTGCCAAAGTGTGACGCTCTAGTTCCAAGGAGTGAGGCTCTAGTGCCAAATTGTGAAGCTCTAGTGCAAAAGTGTGACGCTCTAGTGCCAAAGTGTGACGGTCTAGTGTCAAAGTGTGATGCTCTAGTGCCAAAGTATGGAACTCTAGTGCCAAAGTGTGATGCTCTAGTGCCAAGGTGTGAAGCTCTAGTGCCAAAGTGTGATGCTCTAGTGCCAAAGTGTGATGCCCTAGTGCCAAAGTGTGATGCTCGAGTGCCAAAGTGTGAAGCTCTAGTACCAAAGTGTGACGCTCTAGTGCCAAAGTGTGACGTTCTAGTGCAAAAGTGTGACGCTCTAGTGCCAAAGTGTGCGGCTCTAGTGCCAAAGTGTGACACTCTAGTACCAAAGTGTGACGCTCGAGTACCAAAGTGTAAAGCTCTAGCGCCAAAGTTTGAAGCTCTAGTGCCAAAGTGTGACGCTCTAGTGCCAAAGTGTGACGCTCTAGTGCCAAAGTGTGACGTTCTAGTGCCAAAGTATGACGCATTAGTACCAAAGTGTGAATCTGTAGTGCCGAAGTGTGACGCTCTAGTGCCAAAGTGTGACACTCTAGTGCCAAAGTGTGACGCTCTAGTGCCAAAGTGTGGATCTCTAGTGCCAAAGTGTGACGCTCCAGTGCCAAATTGTGACGCTCTAGTTCCAAAGTATGATACTCTATTGCCAAAGTGTGACGCTCTAGTGCCAAAGTCTGACACGCTAGTGCCAAAGTGGGACGCTCTAGTGCCAAAGTGCGACGCTCTAGTTCCAAAGTGTGACGCTCTAGTGCCAACGTGTGAAGCTCTAGTGCCAAAGTGTGATGCCCAAGTGCCAAAGTGTGACACTCTAGTGCCAAAGTGTGAAGCTATAGTGCCAAAGTGGGATGCTATAGTGCCTAAATGTGACGCTCTACTACCAGAGGATGAAGCTCTAGTGCCAAAGTGTGACACTCTAGTGCCAAAATGTGATGCTCTAGTGCCAAAGTGTGACCATCTAGTGCCAAAGAGTGAAGGTCTAGTGCCAAAGAATGACCCTCTAGTTCCAAACGTGGGACGCACTTGTACCAAAGTGTGACGCTCTAGTGCCAACGTGTGACGCTCTAGTGCCAACGTTTGGAGCTCTAGTTCCAAAGTGTGACGCTCTAGTGCCAAAGTGTGAAACTGTAGTGCCAAAGTGTGACACTATAGTGCCAAAGTGTGGAGCTCTGGTGCCAAAGTGTGATGCTCTAGTGCCAAAGTGTGACGCTATAGTGCCAAAGTGTGACCCTCTAGTGCCAAAGTGTGACGCTCTAGTGCCAAAGTGTGACGCTCTATTGCCAAGGTCTGAAACTCTAGTGCCCACGTGTGACGCTCTAGTACCAAAGTGTGATGCTCTAGTACAAAAGTGTGACTGTCCTGTGCCAAAGTGTGACGCTCTAGTGCCAAAGTGTGAAGCTCTAGTGCCCAAGTGTGACGCTCTAGTGCCGAAGTGTGAAGGTCTAGTGCCACGGTGTGACGCTCTAGTGCCAAAGTGTGAAGCGCTAGTACCAAACTGTTACGCTCTAGTGCCAAGTGTGATGGTCTAATGCCAAAGTGTGATGCTCTAGTGCCAAAGTGTGATGCTCTAGTGCCAAAATGTGACGCTCTAGTGCCAATGTGTGACGCTCTACTGCCAAAGTACGAGGCTCTAGTGCCAAAGTTCAAAACTCTAGTGCCAAAGTGTGACGCTCTAGTGCCAAAGTGTGATACTCCAGTGCCAAAGTGTGACGCTCTAGTTCCAAGGAGTGACGCTCTAGTGCCAAATTGTGAATCTCTAGTGCCAAATTGTGAATCTCTAGTGCCAAATTGTGACGCTCTAGTGCCAACGTGTGACGCTCTAGAGTCGAAGTGTGACGCTCTAGTGCCAAAGTATGGAACTCTAGTGCCAAAGGGTGACACTCTAGTGCCAAGGTGTGAAGCTCTAGTGCCAAAGTGTGATGCTCTAGTGCCAAAGTGTGATGCCCTAGTCCCAAAGTGTGACGCTCGAGTGCCAAAGTGTGAAGCTATAGTGCCAAAGTGTGACGCTCTAGTACCAAAGTGTGACGTTCTAGTGAAAAAGTGTGATGCTCTAGTGCCAAAGTGTGAGGCTCTAGTGCCAAAGTGTGACGCTCTAGTACCAAAGTGTGACGCTCGAGTACCAAAGTGTAAGGCTCTAGCGCCAAAGTTCGAAAATCGTGTGCCAAAGTGTGACGCTCTAGTGCCAAAGTTAAAAAATGTAGTCCCAAGGTGTGAGGCTCTAGTGCCAAAGTGTGACGCTCAAATGCCAAAGTGTGATGCTCTAGTACCAAAGTGTGAAGGTCTCGTGCCACAGTGTAACGCTCTAGTGCCAAAGTGAGAAGCGCCAGTGCCAAAGTGTGACACTCTAGTGCCAAATTGTGACGCTCTAGTGCCAAAATGTGACGCTCTAGTGCCAAAGTGTGACGCTCTAGTGCCAAAGTGTGACGCTCTGGTCCCAAAGTGTGACACTCTTGTGCCAAAGGGTGAAGCTCTATTGCCAAAGTGTAACGCTCTAGTGCCAAAGCATGATGCTCTAGTGCCAAAGTGTGACGCTCTAGTGCCAAAGTGTGAAGCTCTAGTGCCAAAGTGTAATGCTCTGGTGCCAAAGTGTGAAGCTCTAGTGCCAAAGTATGACGCTCTAGTGCCAAAGTGTGACACTCTAGTTCCAAAGTAAGACACTCTATTGCCAAAGTGTGACGCTCTAGTGCCAAAATGTGACGCTTTAGTGCCAAAGTTCAAAACTCTAGTGCCAAATTGTGATGCTCTAGTGCCAAAGTGTGACACTCCAGTGCCAAAGTGTGACGCTCTAGGTCCAAGGAGTGACGCTCTACTGCCAAAGTGTGAAGCTGTAGTGCCAAAGTGTGACGCTCTAGTGCCAATGTGTGACGCTCTAGTGTCAAAGTGTGACGCTCTAGTGCCAAAGTGTGGATCTCTAGTGCCAAAGTGTGATGCTCTAGTGCCAAGGTGTGAAGCTCTAGTGCCAAAGTGTGACGCTCTAGTGCCAAAGTGTGACGCCCAAGTGCCAAAGTGTGAGGCTCTAGTGCCAAAGTGTGACGCTATAGTGCCAAAGTGGGACGCTATAGTGCCAAAGTGTGACGCTCTAGTACCAAAGGATGAAGCTCTAGTGCCAATGTGTGACACTCTAGTGCCACAGTGTGACGCTCTAGTGCCAAAATGTGACGATCTAGTGCCAAAGTGTGAAGGTCTAGTGCCAAACTGTGACGCTCTTGTTCCAAACGTAGGACGCACTGGTACCAAAGTGTGATGCTCTAGTGCCAAAGTGTGACGCTCTAGTGCCAACGTTTGGAGCTCTAGTTCCAAAGTGTGACGCTCTAGTGCCAAAGTGTGATGCTGTAGTACCAAAGTGTGGAGTTCTAGTGCCAAAGTGTGATGCTCTAGTGCCAAAGTGGGCCACTATAGTGCCAAGGTGTGACCCTCTAGTGCCAAGGTGTGACGCTCTAGTGCCAAAGTGTGATGCTCTATTGCCAAAGTTCGAAACTCTAGTGCCCACGTGTGATGTTGTAGTACCAAATTGTGACGCTCTAGTACCAAAGTGTGGCTCTCCTGTACCAAAGTTTGACGCTCTAGTGCTAAAGTGTGAAGCTTTAGTGCCAAAGTGTGATGCTCTTGTGCCGAAGTGTGAAGGTCTAGTGCCACGGTGTGACGCTCTAGTGCCAAAGTGTGAAGCGCTAGTACCAAAGTGTGACGCTCTAGTGCCAAGTGTGATGCTCTAATGCCAAAGTGTGACGCTCTAGTGCCAAAGTGTGACGCTCTAGTGACAAAATGTGACGCTCTAGTGCCAATGTGTGACGCTCTACTGCCAAAGTGCGAGGCTCTAGTGCCAAAGTTCAAAACTCTAGTGCCAAAGTGTGACGCTCTAGTGCCAAAGTGTGACACTCCAGTGCCAAAGTGTGACGCTCTATTTCCAAGGAGTGACGCTCTAGTGCCAAATTGTGAAGCTCTAGTGCCAAAGTGTGACGCTCTAGTGCCAAAGGGTGACGGTCTAGTGTCAAAGTGTGATGCTCTAGTGCCAAAGTATGGAACTCTAGTGCCAAAGTGTGACGCTCTAGTGCCAAGGTGTGAAGCTCTAGTGTCAAAGTGTGATGCTCTAGTGCCAAAGTGTGATGCCCAAGTGCCAAAGTGTGACACTCGAGTGCCAAAGTGTGAATCTCTAGTGCCAAAGTGTGACGCTGTAGTGCGAAAGTGTGACGTTCTAGTGCAAAAGTGTGATGCTCTAGTGCCATAGTATGAGGCTCTAGTGCCAAAGTGTGACGCTCTAGTACCAAAGTGTCACGCTCGAGTACCAAAGTGTGAGGCTCTGGCGCCAAAGTTCAAAGCTCTAGTGCCAAAGTGTGACGCTCTAGTGCCAAAGTGTGACGCTCTAGTGCCAAAGTGTGACGCTCTAGTGCCAAAGTATGACGCACTAGTACCAAAGTGTGAAGCTGTAGTGCCGAAGTGTGACGCTCTAGTGCCAAAGTGTGACGCTCTAGTGCCAAAGTATGACGCATTAGTACCAAAGTGTGAAGCTGTAGTGCCGAAGTGTGACGCTCTAGTGCCAAAGTGTGACACTCTAGTGCCAAAGTGTGACGCTCTAGTGCCAAAGTGTGGATCTCTAGTGCCAATGTGTGACGCTCCAGTGCCAAATTGTGACGCTCTAGTTCCAAAGTATGATACTCTATTGCCAAAGTGTGACGCTCTAGTGCCAAAGTCTGACACGCTAGTGCCAAAGTGGGACGCTCTAGTGCCAAAGTGCAAAGCTCTAGTTCCAAAGTGTGACACTCTAGTGCCAACGTGTGAAGCTCTACTGCCAAAGTGTGATGCCCAAGTGCCAAAGTGTGACGCTCTAGTGCCAAAGTGTGAAGCTATAGTGCCAAAGTGGGAAGCTATAGTGCCAAAATGTGACGCTCTAGTACCAGAGGATGAAGCTCTAGTGCCAAAGTGTGACACTCTAGTGCCAAAGTGTGATGCTCTAGTGCCAAAGTGTGACGATCTAGTACCAAAGAGTGAAGGTCTAGTGCCAAAGTGTGACCCTCTAGTTCCAAACGTGGGACGCACTCGTACCAAAGTGTGACGCTCTAGTGCCAACGTGTGGCGCTGTAGTGCCAACGTTTCGAGCTCTAGTTCCAAAGTGTGACGCTCTAGTGCCAAAGTGTGATGCTGTAGTGTCAAAGTGTGACACTATAGTGCCAAAGTGTGGAGCTCTGGTGCCAAAGTGTGATGCTCTAGTGCAAAAGTGTGATGCTATAGTGCCAAAGTATGACCCTCTGTGCGAAAGTGTGACGCTCTAGTGCCAAAGTGTGACGCTCTATTGCCAAAGTTTGAAACTCTAGTGCCCACGTGTGACGCTCTAGTACCAAAGTGTGACGCTCTAGTACCAAAGTGTGACTCTCCTGTGCCAAAGTGTGACGCTCTAGTGCCAAAGTGTGAAGCTCTAGTACCCAAGTGTGACGCTCTAGTGCCGAAGTGTGAAGATCTAGTGCCACGGTGTGACACTCTAGTGCCAAAGTGTGAAGCGCTAGTACCAAAGTGTGACGCTCTAGTGCCAAGTGTGATTCTCTAATCCCAAAGTGTGACGCTCTAGTGCCAAAGTGTGATGCTCTAGTGCCAAAATGTGACGCTCTAGTCCCGATGTGTGACGCTCTACTGCCAAAGTTCAAAACTCTAGTGCCAAAGTCCAAAACTCTAGTGCCAAAGTGTGACGCTCTAGTGCCAAAGTGTGACACTCCAGTGTCAAAGTGTGACGCTCTAGTTTGAAGGAGTGACGCTCTAGTGCCAAATTGTGAAGCTCTAGTGCAAAGTGTGACGCTCTAGTGCCAAAGTGTGATGCTCTAGTGTCAAAGTGTGACGCTCTAGTGCGAAAGTATGGAACTCCAGTGCCAAAGTGTGACGCTCTAGTGCCAAGGTGCGAAGCTCTAGTGCCAAAGTGTGATGCCCTAGTGCCAAAGTGTGACGCTCGAGTGCCAAAGTGTGAAGCTCTAGTGCCAAAGTATGACGCTCTAGTGCCAAAGTGTGACGTTCTAGTGCAAAAGTGTGACACTTTACTGCCAAAGTGTAAGGCTCTAGTGCCAAAGTGTGACGCTCTAGTACCAAAGTGTGACGCTCGAGTACCAAAGTTTGAGGCTCTAGCGCCAAAGTTCGAAGCTCTAGTGCCAAAGTGTGACGCCCTAGTGCCAAATTGTGACGCTCTAGTGCCAAAGTGTGACGCTCTAGTGCCGAAGTATGACGCATTAGTACCAAAGTGTGAAGCTCTAGTGCTGAAGTGTGACGCTCTAGTGCCAAAGTGTGACACTCTAGTGCCAAAGTGTGACGCTCTAGTGCGAAAGTGTGGATCTCTAGTGCCAAAGTTTGACGCTCCACTGCCAAATTGTGACGCTCTAGTTCCAAAGTATGATACTCTATTGCCAAAGTGTGGAGCTCTCTTGCCAAAGTCTGACACGCTAGTGCCAAAGTGGGATGCTCTAGTGCCAAAGTGCGATGCTCTAGTTCCAAAGTGTGACGCTCTAGTGCCAACGTGTGAAGCTCTAGTGCCAAAGTGTGATGCCCAAGTGCCAAAGTGTGACGATCTAGTGCCAAAGTGTGAAGCTATAGTGCCAAAGTGGGATGCTATAGTGCCAAAATGTGACGCTCTAGTACCAGAGGATGAAGCTCTAGTGCCAAACTGTGACACTCTAGTGCCAAAATGTGATGCTCTAGTGCCAAAGTGTGACGATGGAGTTCCAAAGAGTGAAGGTCTCGTGCCAAAGTGTGACGATGGAGTGCCAAAGAGTGAAGGTCTAGTACCAAAGTGTGACGCTCTAGTGCCAACGTGTGACGCTCTAGTGCCAACGTTCGGAGCTCTAGTTCCAAACTGTGACGCTCTAGTGCCAAAGTGTGATGCTGTAGTGCCAGAGTGTGACACTATAGTGCCAAAGTGTGGAGCTCTGGTGCCAATGTGTGATGCTCTAGTGCCAAAGTGTGACGCTATAGTGCCAAAGTGTGACCCTCTAGTGCCAAAGGGTGACGCTCTAGTGGCAAAGTGTGACGCTCTATTGCCAAAGTTCGATACTCTAGTGCCCACGTGTGACGCTCTAGTACCAAAGTGTGACGCTCTAGTACCATAGTGTGACTCTCCTGTGCCAAAGTGTGACGCTCTAGTACCAAAGTGTGAAGGTCTAGTGCCCAAGTGTGACGCTCTTGTGCCGAAGTGTGAAGGTCTAGTGCCACAGTGTGACGCTCTAGTGCCAAAGTGTGAAGCGCAAGTACCAAAGTGTGACGCTCTAGTGCCAAGTGTGATGCTCTAATGCCAAAGTGTGATGCTCTAGTGCCAAAGTGTGACGCTCTAGTGCCAACATGTGACGCTCTAGTGCGAATGTGTGACGCTCCAGTGCCAAAGTGTGCGGCTCTAGTGCCAAAGTTTGAAACTCAAGTGCCAAAGTGTGATGCTTTAGTGCGAAAGTGTGATGCTCTAGCTCCAAAGTGTGGCGCTGTAGTGCCAAAGTCTGACGCTCTAGTGCCAAAGGTTGAAGCTCCAGTGTCAAAGTGTGATGCTCTAGTGCCAAATTGTTATGCTCTAGTTCCAAAGTATGCCACTCTATTGCCAAAGTGTGACGCTCTAGTGCCAAAGTGTGACACTTTACTTCCAAAGTGTGACGCTCTAGTGCCAAATTGTGACGCTCTAGTTCCAAAGTGTGACGCTCTAGTGCCAAAGTGTGAAGCTCTAGTGCCAAAGTGTGACGCGCAAGTGCCAAAGTGTGACGCTCTAGTGCCAACGTGTGACGCTATAGTGCCAAAGTGGGACGCTATAGTGCCAGAGTGTGACGCTCTAGTACCAAAGGGTGAAGCTCTAGTGCCAAAGTGTGACGCTCTAGTGCCAAAGTGTGACGATCTAGTGCCAAAGTGTGAAGGTCTAGTGCCAAAGTGTGACGCTCTAGTTCCAAACGTGTGACGCACTAGTACCAAAGTGTGACGCTCTAGTGCTAAAGTGTGACGCTCTAGTGCCAATGTTTGGAGCTCTAGTTCCAACGTGTGTCGCTGTAGTGCCAAAGTGTGACGCTGTAGTGCCAAAGTGTGATGCTCTAGTGCCAAAGTGTGATGCTCTAGTACCAAAGTGTGATCCTCTAGTGCCAAAGTGTGACTCACTAGTGCCAAAGTGTGACGCTCTATTGCCAAAGTTCGAAACTCTAGTGCCCAAGGGTGACGCTCTAGTACCAAAGTGTGATGCTCTAGTGCCAAAGAGTGACTCTCCTATGCCAAAGTGTGATGCTCTAGTGCGAATGTGTGAAGCTCTAGTGTCCAAGTGTGATGCTGTACTACCGAAGTGTGAAGGTCTAGTGCCACAGTTCGACGCTCTAGTGCCAAAGTGTGAAGCGCTAGTGCCAAAGTGTGACGCTCTAGTGCCAAAATGTGATGTTTTAATGCCAAATTGTGACGCTCTAGTGCCAAAGTGTGATGCTCTAATGCCAAAGCGTGACGCTGTAGTGCCAAAGTGTGACGCTCCAGTGCCAAAGTGTGACGCTCTAGTGCCAAAGTGTCATGCTCTCATGCCAAAGTGTGACGCTCTAGTGCCAAAGTGTGACGCTCTAGTGCGAAAGTGTGACGCTCTAGTGCGAAATTGTGACACTCTAGTGCCAAAATGTGATGCTCTATGGCAAAAGTGTGAGGCTCTAGTGCCAAAGTTTGAACACTAGTGCCAAAGTGTGATGCTATATAGCCAAAGTGTCAAGCTCTAGTGCCAAAGCGTGGCGTTGTAGTGCCAAAGTGTGACGCTCTAGTGCAAAAGTTTGAAGCTCCAGTGCCAAAGTGTGACGCTCTAGTGCCAAAGTATTACACGCTAGTGCCAAAGTGTGACGCTCTAGTGCCATAGTGTGAATCTCTAGTGCCAACGTGTGACGCTCTAGTGCCAAAGTGTGACGCTCTAGTACCAAAGTGTGACGCTCTAATGCCAAAGTGTGACGCTCTAGTTCCAAAGTGCGATACTCTTTTTCAAAAGTGTGACGCTCTAGTGCCAAGGTGTGATAATCTAGTGCCAAAGTTCGAAACTCTAGTGCCAAAGTGTGAGGCTCTATTGCCAAAGTGTGACGCTATATAGCCAAAGCGTGACGCTCTAGTTTGAAAGTGCGATGCTCTAGTGCCAAACTTTGACGCTCTAGTGCCAAAGTGTGACGCTCTAGTGCCAACGTTCGAAACTATAGTGCCCAAGTGTGACGCTCTAGTGCGAAAGTGTGACGCTCTAGTGCCAAAGTGTGATTCTCTGTGCCAAAGTATGACGCTCTAGTGCGAAAGTGTGAAGCTATAGTGCCAAAGTGTGACACTCAAGTACCGAAGTGTGAAGGTCTAGTCCCACAGTGTGATGCTCTAGTGCCAAAGTGTGAAGCGCTAGTGCCAAAGTGTGACGCTCTAGTGCCAAAGTGTGACGCTCTAGTGCCGAAGTGTGACGCTCTATTGCCAAAGTGTGACGTTCTAGTGCCAACGTTTGGAGCTCTAGTGCCAAGGTGGGATGCTCTAGTGCCAAAGTGTGATGCTGTAGTGCCAAAGTTTGAAGCTCTAGTGCTAGAGTGTGAAGCTCTAGTGCCAAAGTTTGACGCTCTAGTGCCGAAGTGTGAAGGTCTAGTGCCACGGTGTGACACTCTAGTGCCAAAGTGTGAAGCGCTAGTACCAAAGTGTGACGCTCTAGTGCCAAGTGTGATGCTCTAATGCAATAATGTGACGCTCTAGTTCCAAAGTGTGGCGCTCTAGTGCCAAAGTGTGACGCTCTAGTTCCAAAGTGTGACCCTCTAGTGCCAAAGTGTGACGCTCTAGTTCCAAAGTGCGATACTCTTTTGCAAAATTGTGATTATCTAGTGCCAAAGTGTAACGCTCTAGTGCCAAAGATCGAAACTCTAGTGCCAAAGTGTGAGGCTCTAGTGCCAAAGTGTGACGCTATAGTGCCAAAGCTTGACGCTCTAGTTCCAAAGTGTGATGCTCTAGTGCCAAACTTTGATGCTCTAGTGCCGAAGTGTGACGCTCTAGTGCCAAAGTTCGAAACTCTAGTACCCAAGTTTGACGCTCTAGTGCCAAAGTGTGACGCTCTAGTGCCAACGTGTGACTCTCCTGTGCCAAAGTATGATGCTCTAGTGCCAAAGTGTGAAGCTCCAGTGCCAAAGTGTGACACTCAAGTACCAATGTGTGAAGGTTTAGTGCCACAGTGTCACACTCTAGTGCCAAAGTGTGAAGCGTTAGTGCCAAAGTGTGACGCTCTAGTGCCAAAGTGTGACGCTCTAGTGCCAAAGTGCGATGCTCTAGTGCCAAAGTGTGACACTCTATTGCCAATGTTTGGAGCTCTAGTGCCAAGGTGGGATGCTCTAGTGCCAAAGTGTGACGCTGTAGTGCCAAAGTGTGACGCTCTAGTGCCAAAGTGTGGAGCTCTAGTGCCAACGTGTGATGCTCTAGTGCCAGAGTGTGACGCTCTAGTGCCAAAGTGTGACGCTGTAGTGCCAAAGTCTGACGCTCTAGTGCCAAAGTTTGAAACTCTAGTGCCATAGTGTGACGCTCTAGTGCCAAAGTGTGACACTCTAGTGCCAAAGTGTGACGCTCTAGTGCCAAAGTGTGAATCCCTAGTGTCAAAGTGTGATGCTCTAGTGCCAAAGTGTGACACTATAGTGCCAAAGTGTGTCACTATAGTACCAAAGTGTGACGCTCTAGTTCCAAGGAGTGACGCTCTAGTTCCAAAGTTTGATGCTCTATTATCTAACTTTGACGCTCTAGCGCCAAAGTGTGACGCTCTAGTGCCAAAGTGTGATGCTCTAGTGCCAAAGTGTGAAGCTCTAGTGCAAAAGTGTGACGCTCTAGTGCCAAAGTGTGACGCTCTAGTGCCAAAGTGTGACGCTCTAGTGCCAAAGTGTGTCGCTCCAGTATCAAAGTGCGAGGCTCTAGTGCCAAATTTTGAAACTCTAGTGTTAAAGTTTGACACTCTAGTGCCAAAGTGTGACGCTCTAGTGCCAAAGTGTGACGCTCTAGTGCCAAAGTATGACGCTCTAGTACCAAAGTGTGAAGCCCTAGTGCCAAAGTATGACGCTCTAGTGCTAAAGTGTGACACTCTAGTGCCAAAGTGTGACGCTATCGTGCTAAAAGTGTGGATCTTTAGTGCCAAAGTGTGACGCTCCAGTGCCAAAGTGTGACGCTCTAGTACCAAAGTGTGATGTTCTAGTGCCGAAGTGTGTCGCTCTAGTTCCAAAGTGTGATACTCTATTGCCAAAGTGTGACCCTCTAGTGCCAAAGTGTGAGACTCTAGTGCCAAAGTGTGAAGCTCTAGTGCCAAAGTGTGACGCTCTAGTTCCAAAGTGTGACGCTCTAGTGCCAAAGTGTGGAGCTTTAGTGCCAAAGTGTGACGCCCAAGTGCCAAAGTGTGACGCTCTAGTGCCAAAGGTTAACGCTTTGGTGCCAAAGTGGGACGCTCTAGTGCCAAAGTGTGACGCTCTAGTACCAAAGTGTGAAGCTTTAGTGACAAAGTGTGACACTCTAGTGCCAAAGTGTGATGCTCTAGTGCCAAAGTGTGACGATCTAGTGCCAAAGTGTGAAGGTCTAGTGCCAAAGTGTGACGCTCTAGTGCCTAACGTGTGACGCTCTAGTGCCAAAGTGTGACGCTCTAGTGCCAAAGTGTGACGCTCTAGTGCCAACGTTTGGAGCTCTAGTTCCAAAGTTTGACGCTCTAGTGCCAAAGTGTGAAGCTGTAGTGCCAAAGTGTGACGCTCTAGTACCAATGTGTGACACTCTAGTGCCAATGTGTGAAGCGCTAGTGCCAAAGTGTGACGCTCAAGTGCCAAAGTGTGACGCTCAAGTGCCAAAGTGTGACGCTCAAGTGCCAAAGTGTGACGCTCAAGTGCCAAAGTGTGACGCTCAAGTGCCAAAGTGTGACGCTCAAGTGCCAAAGTGTGACGCTCAAGTGCCAAAGTGTGACGCTCAAGTGCCAAAGTGTGATGCTCTGGTGCCAAAGTGTGATGGTCTACTGCCAAAGTGTGACGCTATAGTGCCAAAGTGCGACGCTCTAGTGCCAAAGTGTGACGCTCTAGTGCCAAAGTGTGACGCTCTAGTGCCAAAGTGTGACGCTCTAGTGCCAAAGTGTGACGCTCTAGTGCCAAAGTTCGACGCTCTAGTGCCAAAGTGTGACGTGCTAGTTTCAAAGTGTGATGCTCTAGTGCCAAAGTGTGAGGCTCTAGTGCCAAAGTTTTAAACTCTAGTGCCAAAGTGTGATGCTCTAGTGCCAAAGTGTGACGATGTAGTGCCAAAGTCTGACACTATAGTGCCAAAGTTTGAAGCTCTAGTGCCAAATTGTGACGCTCTAGTGCCAAAGTGTTACACTCTAGTGCCAAAGTGTGACGCTCTTGTGCCAAAGTGTGAATCTCTAGTGCCAAACCGTGACGCTCTAGTGCCAAAGAGTGACGCTCTAGTACCAAAGTGTGAAACTCTAGTGCCAAAGTGTGACGCTATAGTTCCAAACTGCGACACTATATTGCAAAAGTGTGATGCTCTAGTGCCAACGTGTGATGCTCTAGTGCCAAAGTTCGAAAATCTAGTGCCAAGGTGTGAGGCTCTAGTGCCAAAGTGTGACGCTCTAGTGCCAAAGTGTGACGCTCTACTGCCAAAGTGTGAAGCTCTAGTGCGAAAGTGTGAAGCTCTTGTGTCAAAGTGTGACGCTCTAGTGCCAAATTGTGACGCTCTAGTGCCAAAGTTCGAAACTCTATTGCCAACATGTGATGCTCTAGTGCCAATGTGTGACGCTCTAGTGCCAAAGTGTGACTCTCTAGTTCCAAAGTGTGACGCTCTAGAGCCAAAGTGTGAAGCTCTAGTGCCAAAGTGTAAAGCTTTGGTGCCAAAGTATGAAGCTCTAGTGCCAAAGTATGATGCTCTAGTGCCAAAGTGTGAAGCTCTAGTGCCAAAGTGTGAAGCTCTAGTGCCAAAGTGTGGCGCTCAATTGCCAAAGTGTGATGCCCTAGTGCCAAAGTGTGACACTCTCGTGGCAAAGTGGGACGCTCTAGTGCCAAAGTGTGACGCTCTAGTACCAAAGTATGAAGCTCTAGTTCCAAAGTGTGATGCTCTAGTGCCAAAGTGTGACGATCTAGTGCCAAAAAGTGACGTTCTACTGCCAAAGTGTGAAGGTCTAGTGCCAAAGTGTGATTCTCTAGTGTCAAAGTGTGACGCTCTAATGCCAACGTTTGGAGCTCTAGTGCCAAAGTGTGACGCTCTAGTGCCAAAGTGTGACGCTCTAGTGCCAAAGTGTGACGCTGTAGTGCCAAAGTGTGACACTCTAGTGCCATTGTATGGAGCTATAGTGCCAAAGTGTGATGCTCTAGTGCCAAAGTGTGACACTCTAGTGCCAAAGTGTAATGCTGTAGTGCCAAAGTCTGACGCTCTAGTGCCAAAGTGTGAGGCTTTAGTTCCAAAGTGTGACACTCTAGTGCCAAAGTGTGATACCCTAGTGCCAAAGTGTGACGCTCTAGTGCCAAAGTGTGAATCTCTAGTGCCAAAATGTGATGCTCTTGTGCCAATGTGTGACGCTCTAGTGCCAACATGTGACGCTCTAGTGCCATAGTTCAAAACTCTAGTGCCAAAGTGTGACGCTCTAGTGCCAAAGTGTAACGCTATAGTGCCAAAGTGTGGAGCTCTAGTGCTAAAGTGTGATGCTCTAGTGCCAAAGTGTGACGATCTACTGCCAAAGTGTGATGCTCTAGTGCCAAAGTGTGAAGCTCTAGTACCAAAGTGTGACGCTCTAGTGCCAACGGTCGAAATTTTAGTGCCCATGTGTGACGCTCTAGTACGAACGTGTGACGCTCTATTGCCAAAGTGTGACTCTCATGTGCCAAAGTGTGACGTTCTAGAGCCAAAGTGTGAAGCTCTAGTGCCCAAGTGTGACGCTCTAGTGCCAAAGTGTCAATGTCCAGTGCCACGGTGTGACGCTCTAGTGCCAATGTGTGAAGCGCTAGTGCCAAAGTGTGACGCTCTAGTGCCAAAGTGTGACGCTCTAGTGCCAAACTGTGACGCTCTAGTGCCAAAGTGTGACGCTCTAGTGCCAAAGTGTGACGCTCTAGTGCCAAAGTGTGATGCTCTAGTGCCAAAGTGTGACGCTCTAGTGCCAAAGTGTGACGCTCTAGTGCCAAACTGTGACGCTCTAGTGCCAAAGTGTGACGCTCTAGTGCCAAAGTGTGACGCTCTAGTGCCAAAGTGTGATGCTCTAATGCCAAAGTCTGACGCTCTAGTGCCAATGTTTGAAGCTCTAGTGCCAAAGTGTGAAGCTCTAGTGCCAAAGTGTTACACTTTAGTGCCAAAGTGTGATGCTCTTGTGCCAAAGTGTGTATCTCTAGTACCAAAGTGTGACGCTCTAGTGCCAAAGTGTGACGCTCTAGTACCAAATTGTGACGCTCTAGTGCCAAAGTGTGACACTCTAGTGCCAAAGTTCGAAACTCTAGTGCCAAGGTGTGAGGCTCTAGTGCCAAAGTGTGAGGCTCTAGTGCCAAAGTGTGACGCTCTAGTGCCAACGTGTGAAGCTCTAGTGCCAAAGTGTGACACTCTAGTGCCAAAGTTCGAAACTCTAGTGCCAAGGTGTGAGGCTCTAGTGCCAAAGTGTGAGGCTCTAGTGCCAAAGTGTGACGCTCTAGTGCCAACGTGTGAAGCTCTAGTGCCAAAGTGTGAAGCTCTTGTGTCAAAGTGTGACGCTCAAGTGCCAAAGTGTGACGCTCTAGTGCCAAAGTTCGAAACTATATTGCCAACATGTGATGCTCTAGTGCCAATGTAAGACGCTCTATTGCCAAAGTGTGACGCTCTAGTTCCAAAGTGTGTTGCTCTATTGCCAAAGTGTGAAGCTCTAGTGCCAAAGTGTAACGCTTTGGTGCCAAAGTATGAAGCTCTAGTGCCAAAGTATGATGCTCTAGTGCCAAAGAATGAAGCTCTAGTGCTAAAGTGTGGCACTCAAGTGCCGAAGTGTGACGCCCTAGTGCCAAAGTGTGACGCTCTATTGCCAAAGTGGGACGCTTTAGTGCCAAATTGTGACGCTCTAGTACCAAAGTATGAAGCTCTCGTGCCAAAGTGTGATGCTCTAGTGCCAAAGTGTGACGATCTAGTGCCAAAGTGTGACGTGCTAGTGCCAAAGTGTGAAGGTCTAGTGCTAAAGTGTGATGCTCTAGTGCCAAAGTGTGATGCTCTAGTGTCAAAGTGTGACGCTCTAATGCCAATGTTTGGAGCTCTAGTGCCAAAGTGTGACGCTCTAGTGCCAAAGTGTGACGCTGTAGTGCCAATGTGTGACGCTCTAGTGCCATTGTGTGGAGCTCTAGTGCCAAAGTGTGATGCTCTAGTGCCAAAGTGTGACACTCTAGTGCCAAAGTGTGATGCTGTAGTGCCAAAGTCTGATGCTCTAGTGCCAAAGTTTGAAGCTCTAGTGCCAAAGTGTGACACTCTAGTGCCAACGTGTGACACTCTAGTGCCAAAATTTGACGCTCTAGTGCCAAAGTGTGAATATCTAGTGCCAAAATGTGATGCTCTAGTGCCAAAGTGTGACGCTCGAGTACCAAAGTGTGACGCTCTAGTGCCAAAGTGTGACGCTCAAGTTCCAAAGTGCGACACTCTATTGCCAATGTGTGACACTCCAGTGCCAACATGTGACGCTCTAGTGCCAAAGTTCGAAACTCTAGTGCCAGCGTGTGACGCTCTAGTGCCAAAGTGTGATTCTCTAGTGCCAAAGTGTGATGCTCTAGTTCCAAGGAGTGAAGCTCTAGTGCCAGAGGGTGAAGCTCTAGTGCCAAAGTGTGACGATCTAGTGCCAACGTGTGATGCTCTAGTGTCAAAGTGTCACGCTCTAGTGCCAAAGTGTGGCACTCTATTGCCAAAGTGTGACGCTCTAGTGCCAACGTTTGGAGCTCTAGTTCCAATGTGTGACGCCCTAGTACCTAAGTGTGACGCTGTAGAGCCAAAGTGTGACTCTATAGTGCCAAAGTGTGGAGCTCTTGTGCTAAAGTGTGATGCTCTAGTGCCAAAGTGTGACGATCTACTGCCAAAGTGTGATGCTCTAGTGCCAAATTGTGACGCTCTAGTACCAATGTGTGACGCTCTAATGCCAACGTTTGAAACTCTAGTGCCCATGTGTGACGCTCTAGTACGAAAGTGTGACGCTCTATTGCCAAAGTGTGACTCTCTTGTGCCAAAGTGTGACGCTCTAGAGCCAAGGTGTGAAGCTCTAGAGCTCAAGTGTGACGCTCTAGTGCCAAAGTGTGAAGGTCCAGTGCCGCAGTGTGACACTCTAGTGCCAAGGTGTGAAGCGCTAGTGCCAAAGTGTGATTCTCTAGTGCCAAAGCGTGATGCTCTAGTGCCAAAGTGTGACGCTCTAGTGCCAAGGTGTGACGCTCTAGTGCCAAAGTGTGACGCTCTAGTGCCAAAGTGTGATGCTCTAATGCCAAAGTGTGAGGCTCTAGTGCCAAAGTTTGAAACTCTAGTGCCAAAGTGTGATGCTCTAGTGCCAAGGTGTGATGATCTAATGCCAAAGTGTGACGCTGTAGTGCCAAAGTCTGATGCTCTAGTGCCAAAGTTTGAAGCCCTAGTGCCAAAATGTGACGCTATAGTGCCAAAGTGTTACACTTTAGTGCCAAATTGTCGTGCTCTTGTGACGAAGTGTGTACCTCTAGTACCAAAGTGTGACGCTCTAGTGCCAAAGTGTGACGCTCTAGTACCAATGTGTGACGCTCTAGTGCAAAAGTGTGACGCTCTAGTGCCAAAGTGTGACGATCTAGTGCCAAAGTTGGAAACTTTAGTACCAAAGTGTGAGGCTCTAGTGCCAAAGTATGACGCTCTAGTGCCAAAGTGTGGCGCTCTAGTACCAAAGTGTGAAGGTCTAGTGCCACATTGTGACACTCTAGTTCCAAAATGTGACGCGCTAGTGCCAAAGTATGACGCTCGATTGCCAATGTGTGATGCTCTATTGCCAAAGTGTGACGCTCTAGTGCCAAAGTATGACGGTCTAGTGCCAAAGTGTGACGCTCTAGTCCCAGAGTGTGACGCTCTTGTGCCAAAGGGTGACGCTGTAGTGCCAAAGTGTGACGCTCTAGTGCCAAAGTGTGATGCTCTAGTGCCAAAGTCTGATGCTCTAGTGCAAATTTGTGAAGCTCTTGTGCCAAAGTGTGAAGCTCTTGTGTCAAAGTGTGACGCTCTAGTGCCAAAGTGTGACGCTCTAGTGCCAAAGTTCAAAACTCTAGTGCCAACTTGTGATGCTCTAGTGCGAATGTGTGACGCTCTAGTGCCAAAGTGTGACGCTCTAGTTCCAAAGTGTGATGCTCTAGTGCCAAAGTGTGAAACTCTAGTGCCAAAGTGTAACGCTCTGGTGCCAAAGTGTGAACTTCTAGTGCCAAAGTATGACGCTCTAGTGCCAAAGTGTGAAGCTCTAGTGCCAAAGTGTGACGCTCAAGTGCTAAAGTGTGAATCTCTAGTGCCAAAGTGTGACGCTCTAGTGCCAAAGTATGACACTCTAGTACCAAAGTGTGACGCTCTAATGCCAAAGTGTGACGCTCTAGTTCCAAACTGCGACACTATATTGCAAAAGCATGACGCTCTAGTGCCAAAGTGTGACGCTCTAGTGCCAAAGTTCGAAACTTTAGTGCCAAGGTGTGAGGCTCTAGTGCCAAAGTGTGACGCTCTAGTGCCAAAGTGTGACGCTCTAGTGCCAAAGTTCGAAACTTTAGTGCCAAGGTGTGAGGCTCTAGTGCCAAAGTGTGACGCTCTAGTGCCAAAGTGTGACGCTCTAGTGCCAAAGTGTGAAGCTCTAGTGCCAAGGTGTGAAGCTCGTGTGTTAAAGTGTGACGCTCTAGTGCCAAAGTGTGACGCTCTAGTGCCAAAGTTCGAAACTCTATTGCCAATGTGTGATGCTCTAGTGCCAATGTGTGACGCTCTATTGCCAAAGCATGACGCTCTAGTTCCAAAGTGTGACGCTCTAGTGCCAAATTGTGAAGCTCTAGTGCGAAAGTGTAACGCTGTGGTGCCAATGTGTGAAGCTCTAGTGCCAAAGTATGACGCTCTAGTGCCAAAGTGTGAAGCTCTAGTGCCAAAGTGTGGCGCTCAAGTGCCAAAGTGTGATGCTCTAGTGCCAAAGTGTGACGCTCTAGTTCCAAACTGTGACACTATTGCCAAAGTGTGATGCGCTTGTGCCAAAGTGTGACACTCTAGTGCCGAAGTTAAGAACTCTAGTGCCAAAGTGTGACGATCTAGTGCCAAAGTGTGACGCTCTTGTGCCAAAGTGTGATGCTCTAGTTCCAAAGTGTGACGCTCTAGTATCAAGGTGTGCAGCTCTCGTGCCAAAGTGTGATGCTCTAGTGCCAAAGCGTGAAGCTCTAGTGCCAAAGTGTGATGCTCTAGTGCCAAAGTGTGAAGCTCTAGAGCCAAAATGTGACGCTCAAGTGCCAAAGTGCGACGGTCTAGTGCCAAATTGTGATGCTCTAGTACCAAAGTGGGACACTCTAGTGCCAAAGTGTGACACTCTAGTGCCAAAGTGTGACACTCTAGTGCCAAAGTGTGACAATCTAGTGCCAAAGTGTGAAGGTCTAGAGCCAAAGTGTGATGCTCTAGTGCAAAAGTGTGACGCTCTAGTGCCAAATTGTGACGTTCTAGTGCCAAAGTGTGACGCTCTAGTGCCAATGTTCGAAACTCTACTGCCCAAGTGTAACGCTCTAGTGCCAAAGTGTGACGCTCTAGTGCCAAAGTGTGAATCTCTAGTGCCAAACTGTGACGATCTAGTGCCAAAGTGTGAAGCTCCAGTGCCAAAGTGTGACGCTCTAGTTCCCAAGTGTGAAGGTCTTCTAGTACCACATTGTGACGCCCTAGTGCCAAAATGTGAAGCTCTAGTGCCAAATTGTGATGCTCTAGTACCAAAGTGCGAAGCTCTAGTGCCAAAGTGGGATGATCTAGTGCCAAGGTGTGACACTCTAGTGCCAAGGTGCAAAGCTCTAGTGCCAAAGTGTGAGAATCTAGTGCCAAAGTGTGAAGGTCTAGTGCCAAAGTGTGATGCTCTAATGCCAAAGTGTGACGCTCTAGTGTCAAATTGTGACGCTCTAATGCCAAAGTGTGACGCTGTAGTGCCAAAGTGTGACTCTCTAGTGCCAAAATGTGACGCTCAAATGCCAAATTGTGAAGCTCTAGTGCCAAAGTGTAACGCTCTAGTGCCAAAGTGTGAAGGTATAGTACCACAGTGTGACGCTCTAGTGCCAAAGTGTGAAGCTCTAGTGCCAAAGTGTGACGCTCTAGTGCCAAAATGTAATGCTATAGTGCCAAAGTGGGATTCTCTAGTGCCAAAGTGTGACAATCTCGTGCCAAAGTACGAAGCTCTAGTACCAAAGTGTGATGCTCGAGTGCCAAATTGTGAAGCTCTAGTGTGGAAGTGTGAGGCTCTAGTGCCAAAGTATGACAATCTAGTGCCAAGTGTGACCTTATAGTACCAAAGTGTAACGCTCTATTGCCAATGTGTGACGCTCTCATGCGAAAGTGGGATGACATAGTGCCAAAGTGTGACACTCTAGTACCAAGGTGCTAAGCTCTCGTGCCAAAGTGTGACACTCTAGTGCCCAAGTGTGACGCTCTAGTGCCAAAGTGTGACGCTCTAGTGCCAATGTGTGACGGTCAAGTGCGGAAGTGTGAAGCTCTAGTGCCAATGTGGGATGCACTAGTGCTAATGTGTGACGCTCTAGTACCAAAGTGTGACGCTCTAGTACCAAAGTGTGAATCTCTAGTGCCAAAGTATGACGCTCTAGTGCCAAAGTGTGAAGCTCTAGTACTAAAGTGTGAAGTTCTGGTGCCAAAGTGTGACGCTCTAGTGCCAAAGTGTGACGCTCTAGTCCCAAAGTGTGACGCTCTTGTGCAAAAGGGTAACGGTCTAGTGCCAAAGTGTGACGCTCTAGTGCCAAAGTGTGACGCTCTAGTGCCAAAGTGTGAAGCTCTAGTGCCAGAGTGTGAAGCTATGGTGCCAAAGTGTGACGCGCTTGTGCCAAAATGTGACGCTCTAGTGCCAAAGTGGGACACTCTAGTGCCAAAGTGGGACACTCTAGTGCCAAAGTGGGACACTCTAGTGCCAAAGTGGGACACTCTAGTGCCAAAGTGGGACACTCTAGTGCCAAAGTGGGACACTCTAGTGCCAAAGTGGGACACTCTAGTGCCAAAGTGGGACACTCTAGTGCCAAAGTGGGACACTCTAGTGCCAAAGTGGGACACTCTAGTGCCAAAGTGGGACACTCTAGTGCCAAAGTGGGACACTCTAGTGCCAAAGTGGGACACTCTAGTGCCAAAGTGGGACACTCTAGTGCCAAAGTGGGACACTCTAGTGCCAAAGTGGGACACTCTAGTGCCAAAGTGGGACACTCTAGTGCCAAAGTGGGACACTCTAGTGCCAAAGTGGGACACTCTAGTGCCAAAGTGGGACACTCTAGTGCCAAAGTGGGACACTCTAGTGCCAAAGTGGGACACTCTAGTGCCAAAGTGGGACACTCTAGTGCCAAAGTGGGACACTCTAGTGCCAAAGTGGGACACTCTAGTGCCAAAGTGGGACACTCTAGTGCCAAAGTGGGACACTCTAGTGCCAAAGTGGGACACTCTAGTGCCAAAGTGGGACACTCTAGTGCCAAAGTGGGACACTCTAGTGCCAAAGTGGGACACTCTAGTGCCAAAGTGGGACACTCTAGTGCCAAAGTGGGACACTCTAGTGCCAAAGTGGGACACTCTAGTGCCAAAGTGGGACACTCTAGTGCCAAAGTGGGACACTCTAGTGCCAAAGTGGGACACTCTAGTGCCAAAGTGGGACACTCTAGTGCCAAAGTGGGACACTCTAGTGCCAAAGTGGGACACTCTAGTGCCAAAGTGGGACACTCTAGTGCCAAAGTGGGACACTCTAGTGCCAAAGTGGGACACTCTAGTGCCAAAGTGGGACACTCTAGTGCCAAAGTGGGACACTCTAGTGCCAAAGTGGGACACTCTAGTGCCAAAGTGGGACACTCTAGTGCCAAAGTGGGACACTCTAGTGCCAAAGTGGGACACTCTAGTGCCAAAGTGGGACACTCTAGTGCCAAAGTGGGACACTCTAGTGCCAAAGTGGGACACTCTAGTGCCAAAGTGGGACACTCTAGTGCCAAAGTGGGACACTCTAGTGCCAAAGTGGGACACTCTAGTGCCAAAGTGGGACACTCTAGTGCCAAAGTGGGACACTCTAGTGCCAAAGTGGGACACTCTAGTGCCAAAGTGGGACACTCTAGTGCCAAAGTGGGACACTCTAGTGCCAAAGTGGGACACTCTAGTGCCAAAGTGGGACACTCTAGTGCCAAAGTGGGACACTCTAGTGCCAAAGTGGGACACTCTAGTGCCAAAGTGGGACACTCTAGTGCCAAAGTGGGACACTCTAGTGCCAAAGTGGGACACTCTAGTGCCAAAGTGGGACACTCTAGTGCCAAAGTGGGACACTCTAGTGCCAAAGTGGGACACTCTAGTGCCAAAGTGGGACACTCTAGTGCCAAAGTGGGACACTCTAGTGCCAAAGTGGGACACTCTAGTGCCAAAGTGGGACACTCTAGTGCCAAAGTGGGACACTCTAGTGCCAAAGTGGGACACTCTAGTGCCAAAGTGGGACACTCTAGTGCCAAAGTGGGACACTCTAGTGCCAAAGTGGGACACTCTAGTGCCAAAGTGGGACACTCTAGTGCCAAAGTGGGACACTCTAGTGCCAAAGTGGGACACTCTAGTGCCAAAGTGGGACACTCTAGTGCCAAAGTGGGACACTCTAGTGCCAAAGTGGGACACTCTAGTGCCAAAGTGGGACACTCTAGTGCCAAAGTGGGACACTCTAGTGCCAAAGTGGGACACTCTAGTGCCAAAGTGGGACACTCTAGTGCCAAAGTGGGACACTCTAGTGCCAAAGTGGGACACTCTAGTGCCAAAGTGGGACACTCTAGTGCCAAAGTGGGACACTCTAGTGCCAAAGTGGGACACTCTAGTGCCAAAGTGGGACACTCTAGTGCCAAAGTGGGACACTCTAGTGCCAAAGTGGGACACTCTAGTGCCAAAGTGGGACACTCTAGTGCCAAAGTGGGACACTCTAGTGCCAAAGTGGGACACTCTAGTGCCAAAGTGGGACACTCTAGTGCCAAAGTGGGACACTCTAGTGCCAAAGTGGGACACTCTAGTGCCAAAGTGGGACACTCTAGTGCCAAAGTGGGACACTCTAGTGCCAAAGTGGGACACTCTAGTGCCAAAGTGGGACACTCTAGTGCCAAAGTGGGACACTCTAGTGCCAAAGTGGGACACTCTAGTGCCAAAGTGGGACACTCTAGTGCCAAAGTGGGACACTCTAGTGCCAAAGTGGGACACTCTAGTGCCAAAGTGGGACACTCTAGTGCCAAAGTGGGACACTCTAGTGCCAAAGTGGGACACTCTAGTGCCAAAGTGGGACACTCTAGTGCCAAAGTGGGACACTCTAGTGCCAAAGTGGGACACTCTAGTGCCAAAGTGGGACACTCTAGTGCCAAAGTGGGACACTCTAGTGCCAAAGTGGGACACTCTAGTGCCAAAGTGGGACACTCTAGTGCCAAAGTGGGACACTCTAGTGCCAAAGTGGGACACTCTAGTGCCAAAGTGGGACACTCTAGTGCCAAAGTGGGACACTCTAGTGCCAAAGTGGGACACTCTAGTGCCAAAGTGGGACACTCTAGTGCCAAAGTGGGACACTCTAGTGCCAAAGTGGGACACTCTAGTGCCAAAGTGGGACACTCTAGTGCCAAAGTGGGACACTCTAGTGCCAAAGTGGGACACTCTAGTGCCAAAGTGGGACACTCTAGTGCCAAAGTGGGACACTCTAGTGCCAAAGTGGGACACTCTAGTGCCAAAGTGGGACACTCTAGTGCCAAAGTGGGACACTCTAGTGCCAAAGTGGGACACTCTAGTGCCAAAGTGGGACACTCTAGTGCCAAAGTGGGACACTCTAGTGCCAAAGTGGGACACTCTAGTGCCAAAGTGGGACACTCTAGTGCCAAAGTGGGACACTCTAGTGCCAAAGTGGGACACTCTAGTGCCAAAGTGGGACACTCTAGTGCCAAAGTGGGACACTCTAGTGCCAAAGTGGGACACTCTAGTGCCAAAGTGGGACACTCTAGTGCCAAAGTGGGACACTCTAGTGCCAAAGTGGGACACTCTAGTGCCAAAGTGGGACACTCTAGTGCCAAAGTGGGACACTCTAGTGCCAAAGTGGGACACTCTAGTGCCAAAGTGGGACACTCTAGTGCCAAAGTGGGACACTCTAGTGCCAAAGTGGGACACTCTAGTGCCAAAGTGGGACACTCTAGTGCCAAAGTGGGACACTCTAGTGCCAAAGTGGGACACTCTAGTGCCAAAGTGGGACACTCTAGTGCCAAAGTGGGACACTCTAGTGCCAAAGTGGGACACTCTAGTGCCAAAGTGGGACACTCTAGTGCCAAAGTGGGACACTCTAGTGCCAAAGTGGGACACTCTAGTGCCAAAGTGGGACACTCTAGTGCCAAAGTGGGACACTCTAGTGCCAAAGTGGGACACTCTAGTGCCAAAGTGGGACACTCTAGTGCCAAAGTGGGACACTCTAGTGCCAAAGTGGGACACTCTAGTGCCAAAGTGGGACACTCTAGTGCCAAAGTGGGACACTCTAGTGCCAAAGTGGGACACTCTAGTGCCAAAGTGGGACACTCTAGTGCCAAAGTGGGACACTCTAGTGCCAAAGTGGGACACTCTAGTGCCAAAGTGGGACACTCTAGTGCCAAAGTGGGACACTCTAGTGCCAAAGTGGGACACTCTAGTGCCAAAGTGGGACACTCTAGTGCCAAAGTGGGACACTCTAGTGCCAAAGTGGGACACTCTAGTGCCAAAGTGGGACACTCTAGTGCCAAAGTGGGACACTCTAGTGCCAAAGTGGGACACTCTAGTGCCAAAGTGGGACACTCTAGTGCCAAAGTGGGACACTCTAGTGCCAAAGTGGGACACTCTAGTGCCAAAGTGGGACACTCTAGTGCCAAAGTGGGACACTCTAGTGCCAAAGTGGGACACTCTAGTGCCAAAGTGGGACACTCTAGTGCCAAAGTGGGACACTCTAGTGCCAAAGTGGGACACTCTAGTGCCAAAGTGGGACACTCTAGTGCCAAAGTGGGACACTCTAGTGCCAAAGTGGGACACTCTAGTGCCAAAGTGGGACACTCTAGTGCCAAAGTGGGACACTCTAGTGCCAAAGTGGGACACTCTAGTGCCAAAGTGGGACACTCTAGTGCCAAAGTGGGACACTCTAGTGCCAAAGTGGGACACTCTAGTGCCAAAGTGGGACACTCTAGTGCCAAAGTGGGACACTCTAGTGCCAAAGTGGGACACTCTAGTGCCAAAGTGGGACACTCTAGTGCCAAAGTGGGACACTCTAGTGCCAAAGTGGGACACTCTAGTGCCAAAGTGGGACACTCTAGTGCCAAAGTGGGACACTCTAGTGCCAAAGTGGGACACTCTAGTGCCAAAGTGGGACACTCTAGTGCCAAAGTGGGACACTCTAGTGCCAAAGTGGGACACTCTAGTGCCAAAGTGGGACACTCTAGTGCCAAAGTGGGACACTCTAGTGCCAAAGTGGGACACTCTAGTGCCAAAGTGGGACACTCTAGTGCCAAAGTGGGACGCTCTAGTGCCAACGTGTGACACACTAGTGCCAAAGTGTGACAACTCTGGCACAACTCTGGCACAACTCTGGCACAACTCAGGCACAACTCTGGCAAAACTCTGGCACGGCTCTTGCACAACCCTGTCACAAATCTGGCACAGCTCTGGCACAACACTGGCACAACTCTGGCACAACTCTGGCACAACTCTGCCACAACTCCAGCACAACTCTGACACCACTCTGGCACAACTCTGGCACAACTCTCACACCACTTTGGCTCAACTCTGGCACAGCTCTGCCACAAATGTGGCACGACTCTGGCACAACTCTGGCACAACTCTAGTGCCACAGTTGTGCCAAAGTGTGACGCTATAGTGCCAAAGTGTGACGCTCTAGTGCCAAAGTGTGAAGTTCTAGGACCAAAGTGTGACGCTCTAGTGCCAAAGTGTGACACTCTAGTGCCAAAGTGTGACGCTTTAGTGCCAAAGTGTGACACTCTAGTGCCAGAGTGTGAAGTTCTAGAGCCAAAGTGTGACGCTCTTGTGCCAAAGTGTGAAGTTCTAGTGCCAATGTGTGACGCTCTAGTGCCAAAGTGTAAAGATCTAGTGCCAAAGTGTGACGCACTAGTGCCAAAGTGTGAAGTTCTAGTGCCAATGTGTGACGCTCTAGTGCCAAAGTGTAAAGATCTAGTGCCAAAGTGTGACGCACTAGTGCCTAAGTGTGACACTCAAATGCCAAAGTGTGACACTCTAGTGCCAAAGTGTGACACTCAAGTGCCAAAGTGTGATGCTCTTTTGCCGAAGTGTGAAGCTCTTGTGCCAAAGTGTGACACTCAAATGCCAAAGTGTGACACTCTAGTGCCAAAGTGTGACACTCAAGTGCCAAAGTGTGATGCTCTTTTGCCGAAGTGTGAAGCTCTTGTGCCAAAGTGTGACACTCTAGTGCCAAAATTTGAAGATATAGTGCCAAAGTGTGATGCTCTAGTGCCAAAGTGTGACAACTCTGGCATAACTCTGGCACAATTGTGGCACAACTATGGTACAACTCTGGCTCAACTCTGGCACAAATCTGGCACAAATATGGCACAACTCTGGCACAACTCTGGCACAAGTGTGGCACAACTCTAGTACAACTCTGGCACAGCTCTGGCACAACTCTGGCACAACTATGGCACAACTTTGGCAAAACTCTGGCACAACGCTGGAACAATTATGGCACAACTCTGATACCACTTTGGCTCAACTCTGGCATAGCTCTGCCACAAATATGGCACAACTCTGGCACAACTCTGGCACAACTCTGGCATAATTCTGGCACAACTCTGGCACAACTCTGGCACAACTCTGGCACAAATATGGCACAACTCTGGCACAACTCTGGCACAACTCTGGCATAATTCTGGCACAACTCTGGCACAACTCTGGCACAACTCTGGCACAACTCATGTACAACTATGGCACAACGCTAGCACAAATCTGGCACAACTCTGGCGCAACTCTGGAAAAACTCTGGCAAAACTCTGGCAAAACGCTAGCACAACTCTGGCACAACTCTAGCACAACTGTGGCTTATGTCTGGCGCAACGCTGGAACATCTCTGGCAAAACTCTGGCACAACTCTGGCACAAATCTGGCACAAATCTGGCACAACTCTGGCACAACTCTGGCACGACTCTTGCACAACCATGGCACAAATCTGGCACAGCTATGGCACAACATTGGCACAACTCTGGCACAACTCTGGTACAACTCTGGCACACCTCTGGCACAACTCTGGCACAACACTGGCACAACCCTGGCACAATTGTGGCACAACTATGGTACAACTCTGGCTCAACTCTGGCACGACTCTGGCTCAAATAAGGCACAAATATGGCACAACTCTGGCACAACTATGGCACAACTCTGGCACAACTCTGGCACGACTCGGGCACAATTCTGGCACACTTCTGGCACAACTCTGGCTCAACTCTGGCACAACTCTGGCACAACTCTGGCACAACTCTGCCACAACTCTGCCACAACTCCAGCACAACTCTGACACAACTCTGGCACAACTCTGGCACAACTCTGACACCACTTTGGCTCAACTCTGGCACAGCTTTGCCAGAAATGTGGCACAACTCTGGCACAACTCTGGCACAACTCATGTACAAATCTGGCTTAACTCTGGCACAAATCTGGCACAACTCTGGCACAACTCTGGAAAAACTCTGGCAAAACTCTGGCAAAACGCTAGCACAACTCTGGCAGAACTCTGGCACAACTCTGGCACAACTCTGGTACAAATCTGGCACAACTCTGGCACGACTCTAGCACAACTCTGGCAAAACTCTGGCACGACT
>SZWC01014118.1:69852-72628 GCA_023375785.1 Penium margaritaceum | reverse complement strand
CTATGAAGGAGGGCAAGTAGACCCCCCCCTCTAGTTTGTGGCCGGAATCTCCACCGTTGACACTCACTGTGACCAGCTTGTCACCAATCCCCTCAGCTGCCTCAACATTGCTGTTGGCGACTCTGAAGTTCTTGTTGCATGGAGCAAGAGAAATTCAGTCTCCCTTCTCGTAAGTGGTATGCTCATTTGTGCCCGGGTCAAGGCCGTAGGCTCCTGGCCTGAGTATCGGCCTCCCTTTGTTGGAGGCACACTCAGCCATCAAGCTTGTGGGATCCTTCCCACCATTTCCCCCTCACCATTCATCCCCGTCTCCTCCCTCTCTCTTGGCTGCACGGCACTCTTGAGCCCAGTGTCCAGCCTTGCCACGGTTATGGCAGTTTCCTTGGCGCTTTACACCCGTTCCACTGATACTAGTGCTATTGTTTCCCTTGTACCAAGAGGAGGAGGTCTTGCGGAAGGTGCCGCTCTATGAGGCAAAGGCAGCCATGTTTGCTTCAGTGCTGCTACAATGCATGGCTTCATTCTGCACATACTCGGAGACGGTGGTATAGGAAACTTGATCTTCAGTCCACCCTCCAATCATTGTCATCATGGGACCCCAGATTTCCGGCAGCGTCATCTGAAAATCATGGCTTGCATATCGGATTTCAGGTCCCACCGCATGCCGTTAACTTGTTGCAAGAGCGTCCTAAACTTCAGCATGAAGGTGGAGGCATCCTCCCCTTCACCAAGCCTCATGCTGAAGACGTTTTGTAGAATGAAGAGACGGTTGGCAAGTGAGGAGGACTGAAACACATTGCCGAATTTGGCGTATGCCGCTGCTGCCACTGCACAACCGCTGATGTGTGAAACGACTGAGGGTTGTATGGAGGATGCAAGAATGACGAGAGCCTTGTTGTTAAGCTTCACCCATGCCACAAGGTCAGCAACCTCTTCCTTTGGTGCTGGGATAGTTCCATCAGAAAATCCTAGCAAATCTCTATCATCCATGACGATTTCAAACTGCTAGTTCTAGAGCACAAACCCCTCTCCATCAAACTTGAGGATGGGCGAGTGATTCTCTGGTTCTCCTGTCCCTGCCATCCCTAAGAATACAACTGCTATAGCTGCTGCACCTGTTGTTGATGCCGATGTACCTGTCTTTGAGGCCGCTGTAGACTTTGATGAGAAGAGGCAACGGCTTCCCCTATTCACGTTGGCCATTGCAAGCAGATGTAGGCTGATGTAGGCTAATGTAGGCAGATTTCAACTCCCAAGGGGGAAAGGTCCAGATGTGTCGCATTCCCCTCCTGCTGATGTTGACCTGAAAAAAAAGAGTTTGGGTGATAGCGAAGGCGCTCTCACTGATTGCGACTTAGCGGTTGCGTGCATGAAACTTCTCTAACCAGAGGCATGGGCCCATAACCATTTTTTAGCTACTAAGCTAACAACCTCTGGCAGAGAAGCCGAAAAGCTCACACAGGTTTTTTTACACCTTCTTCCTTTGTTGACATGTGTCATGCACCCCAGACTTAATCAGGCATACAATTCACCTTCAAGGGTAAACACGCCTTAGCATTGCATCTCAAGGAGAGCTCAAGTTGTCAATATGCAAGAGAGCATCAAACAAGGGTTAATTAATGAGCATATAAGACAAGTCCTTTCACAGCTGTCTGTCAGGTCCTAGAACTCAAAAGCACATTCCTGGGAAGTGGCCTGAACCAGCCACATCACCAATAGACTTGCACTGTGGGCTTGACACATAAGCATCCTAATTTCAAGGTGATAGACCAACCATGTAGCGTCCAAGAAGCTGTGGACTTTCTTTCTTGGAAGCTTCCACAGCAAACACGATGTTCATGGGGCCAGGAGCAAACTTATGACCTCTCACTTGGCCAAATCAACAAAATGGCCAAGGTAACCACTCACCCACATGGTGTACTGACAGGTCACATCTCACATGAGACAGAGCATGGTTCAGTCACACTACAATGGATCTAGGGGTCATACCTCCACAAGGGGCAGAGCATTCCTGATCCATCCTACAACACCGAACAAGGGGCAAAAACATTCAACAGACATGACAAGACACAAAACACCACGCCACAACATGACATGACACAAAATGGCACGGAAAAACACAACATGACACATCAAGATACGACATGACACGACATGGTAGGACACAACACGACAGGATACAACACGACACAACACCACACAACATGACACGCTATGCCAAGACATGACAAGACACGGTACCACATAGCATGATACAACATGACATGACATCACACTACACGATGCAACATGACATGAAGTTATGCGACATGACATGAAAGGTGATCCGTTGTGCCAGAAGAAACATTGCATAATGCACTGAAATGAGTACTTTGCCATTCTGGATCGCGATGCTAGAACAGGACAAGCGATGACACAACATAACATAACATGACATGACACGACATGGTAGGACACAACACGACAGGATACAACACGACACAACACCACACAACATGACACGCTATGCCAAGACATGACAAGACACGGTACCACATAGCATGATACAACATGACATGACACGACATGGTAGGACACAACACGACAGGATACAACACGACACAACACCACACAACATGACACGCTATGCCAAGACATGACAAGACACGGTACCACATAGCATGATACAACATGACATGACATCACACAACACGATGCAACATGACATGAAGTTATGCGACATGACATGAAATGTGATCCATTGTGCCAGAAGAAACATTGCATAATGCACTGAAAT
>SZWC01014118.1:57352-67352 GCA_023375785.1 Penium margaritaceum | reverse complement strand
TTCACAGCACATCATATCACATCACATCACTTCACATCACAGCATATCACATCACATCGCATCACATCATATCACATCACATCACATCACATCACTGTCAACCGGCCTGAGGCAAACAGACTAGAAAACAGGGCCGACACAATAGCACCTGTCGTCCGCTCGTAGCATTTCAGCTAGGAGAAGATATCACCCTCAGGATTACGGTTCCACACTGAGCAAATCTTAGGCAATCACTTGCTAGCAACTGTGTCCACTTAACACTTGGTAACTTTTGCGTGAGGTGCTAGTCAAAGACTATCTCCTGGGGCTTAGACCAACCAGTTCCTTCTTTATACTGTTCCTTAGTTGGAAAACTCTGTGAGGAGCATCTAAGGCCAGATTGTGCAATTAGAATGAGGAATGAGCCTGGTACATGTAGTCCTAGGCCTGGCCTCTAAGGTGTGTGGGTAGTGGCACTTTTGGGGTGGCCACTCCACACCACCTCACCAGTTTGCCAATTGGCGCATCCACTGACCGCCAAGTGGCGCACTCTCCTCATGCATGGAGAAATGTCTAAGAAACTTCCCCTTTGCAGGAAGGTCAAAAACCTTCCTGCGCACATCAAGGCTCAATCACAGGACCTGTTGTCCCTAAGTCCAACATGCTATCCGTTGCGCTACACTTCTGATGTCTTGCTTGAACTTGCACCACAAACAAGGTTTGGGGGACTTACTCCAAGGGAGCAGTGCACAGAACAGGACAGGACAGGACAGGACGCAACACGACATGGCATGGCACAGAACAACACAACACGACATGACATGACATAACAAGACACAACACAAAACAACACAACACGACACAACACGACACGACACGACATGACACGACACGACACGACACGATACGACAGGACATGAAATGACACAATACAACACAACATGACACAACACAACACAACACGATGTGACACAACACAATGCGACACAGCATGACACGCCACCATGACACAAAACAACTGAACACGACACGACAGGACATGATGTTACATGACACGACAAGACATGTCATTCATTCGGGCGGAAGAAACAGTGCATAGCGCACTCAGATGAGTTATCTGCCATTTTGGATTATGATGAAACAACAAAGAACGACAAGACACGACATGACATGACACAACACGACACGACACGACATGACACAACACAACACGACACAACACGACATGACACGACACGACACAACACGACACGACACGACACGATACAACACAGTACGGCACGACACGACACAAAATGAAACGACAAGACATGACATGACACGACACGACACGACACGACACGACACGACACGACACGACACGGCACGACACGACACGACACAACACAACACGACACGACACGATACAACACAGTACGGCACGACACGACACAAAATGAAACGACAAGACATGACATGACACGACACGACACGACACGACACGACACGACACGACACGACACGACACAACATGACGCGAACTGACATGACACGAAACAACACGACACAAACTGACATGACAAGGCACAACACGACACAACACCATGACACAAAACAACATGACACGACAGGACATGACATTACATGACATGAGAAGACATGTGATTCATCGGGGTGGAAGAAATAGTGTATAGTGCACTTAAATGAGTTCTTTGTCATTCTGGATTATGGTGGAACCACACAGTATGACACAACATGACATGACGGCACAACACGACACAACACAACACAACACAACACAACACAACACAACACAACACGACACGGCATGGCACGGCACAAAACGGCTGATACGGCATGACACGACACAACACGACGAAACACGACATGACACGACATGACACGGCACGACACGACATGACACAACACAACACGTCATGACACGACACGCCATGACACAACAGGACACAAAAAAAATGACACTGCACCACATAACATGACACGACACGCCATGACAGGAACCACACAAAATGATACAAGATGACATTAAAATACATGAAATGACATGACATGTGATCCATCCGGGCAGAAGAAACAGTGCCTAATGCACTTGAATGAGTTACTTGCCATTCTGGATTGCGATGCCAGAACACAACAGCAAATGACACAACACAATATGACAAGACACAATATGACACAACAAGGCAAGACACAGCACAGCACGCCACAAACAACATGTCACGATATGACACGGAACGAAACATGACGACTCAACATGGCATGACATGGTATAGCATGACATGACATAACACGACAAGACATACCATGACATGTCATGACAAAACATGATAGGAGATGACAGGACATGACATAACATGACACGATAAGTAATCACAATACACGACACAACACAACATAACACAACACACCAAAACATGACATGGCATAACATGGAATTACAGGACATCACATGACATGTGATCCATCAGGGTGGAAGAAACAGAGCATAGTGCACTTCAATGATTTCTTTTCCCTAAAGGTTCACAATAACATCACACGAGATGAAAGATATGACAGGACACAAAACGACACGAAAAACCACAAAACAACATGACATGACATGACATGGCATGCCATGACACGACAAAAAATGGCACAACATGGCATGGCATGAAAAAACATGCCACAACAAGACACAGCATGACACAACACAACACAAAATGACATGACACGACATGACACAAAATGACACGATATACAACACGACACGATACAACATGACATGCCACGATACAACACAACACGACACGGCACAACACAACACAGCACCACATGACACAACACCACAAAACAGAATACAACATGACATGACATTACACAAAATGACATGACATGAAATATGATCCATTGTGGCAGAAGAAACAATGCATAGTGTACTTGAATTGGTTCCTTTCCATTCAAGATTGAAATGCCAGAACACGACAAGCAATGACACAACATAACACAAAAGGACACGATACAACACTGTAAGCTACTGAGCTAACCACCTCCGGCACAGAAGCCGCAAAACCCAAAAGGCTCACAAAGGTTTTTACACCTTCTTCCTTTGCAGGTATGTGTCGTGCACCCCAAACTTAATCAGGCATACACTTCACCTTCAAGAGTACTAACGCCTTAGCATTACATCTCAAGAAGAGCTCAAGTCGTCAATACACAAGAGAGCATCAAGCAATGGTTAATTGATCAGCATGCAAGACAAGTCCTTTTATAGCTGTCTGTCCAGTCCTAGAACTCAAAAGCACATTCCTAAGAAGTGGCTTGACCCTGCCACATCACCAAGAGACTTGCGCTGTGGGCTTGACACATNAGCATCCTTGTGCCAAGGTGACTGATCAGCCGTGTTGCTTCCCAGAAGCAATGGACTTTCTTTCTTGGAAGCTTCTAAAACAACCAAGATATGCATGGAGCCAGGATCAAGCTCATGACCTCTTACTTGGCCAAATCAACAAAATGGCCAAGTTAACCACTCACCTACATGGTGTACTCACAGGTCATATCTCACATGAGACAGAGCATAATTGAGTCACCCTACAACAAATCCAGGTGTCATACCTCCACAAGCGGTAGAGCATTCTTGATCCGTTGTACAAGACTGAACAAGGGGCAAACATATTCAACAAACTTCTCCCTTGCACCTTGCGCCAGTTTCCATCATCATTCTTCATCACTTGCGTTGACCATGCCGATACCTTGCCTGCCCGCCTGGTGGAGATCCTTGTCCAATGGCTTTGTAAGCATGTCAGCCCGGTTCAGCTTGGTGCCGACATACTCCAGCTCCACTGTCTGCCTGTAGACCAAGTCCCGAGCATAGTGGTAGCCAATCTTGATGTGCTTTGTGCGCCTGAACAGAACTGGGTTCTTGGACATGTCAATCGCGCTCATGTTGTCCATCTTGATGATTGTTGCCGTTTCTTGTGGTGCCTTAATCTCAGAGAGCAAGCTACGAAGCCACTGCACCTCTTTACACACCTCAGCCAATGCAATGTACTCAGCTTCAGCTGTTGACAGAGAGACACACTCCTGCTTGCGACTCGCCCAACTGACAACACCTCCATTTAGCATACACACAAAGCCGGAGGTGGATTTTCTGTCGTCGATGTTGCCTCCCCAGTCAGCGTCGGTGTAGCACATGAGACGAAGTGACGCGGATCCAGCGATGCCTCCAAATTGGAGTCCCACGTGTCGCGTCCCCTTAAGGTAGCACATGATGCGCTTCACAGCCTGCCAGTACAGTGGACCAGGATTGGACACAAACCGGCTCACCTGCCCAACAACATGGGCTATATCTGGCCGGGTGGCGACCATGGCATACATCAGATTGCCCACTGCAGACTGATATGGGATGCCCAGCATATCAGTTTTCTCCGCTTCGTTGGATGGGGACATGGAGGTGGAGAGCTTGCACTCTGATCTCATGGGTGTGTTGGCAGGCTTGCAATCTACCATGTCGTATCGTTTGAGGATGGAGTCGATGTACTTTGTCTGGTTCAGGCTGATGGTACCTGCGGCTCTGTCACGCTTGATGGAAATGCCAAGGTAGAAGTTAAGAGGACCCATGTCCTTTATCTTGAACCTGCTACTCAGCTGCCCCTTGAGATCGTCTAGCAGCTGCGTTGAAGAAGAGCACAGAATCAGGTCATTGACGTACAAGGCGACCAACATAGTCCCTTTGTCGCTCTCATGCACGTACATGCTAGGGTCGTTGTCGCAGTGCATGAAGGACTCCTTGGCCATGAATGTATCCATCTCTTGGTACCAAAGTCTTGGCACTTGTTTTAGCCCATAGAGCGCCTTCACCAGCCTGCACACCTTGCCCTCGGGCGCATCAACCCCCTCTGGAACCTCCATCAGCACCTCCTTGTCAAGTTTGCAGTAAAGGAAGGCTGTCTTGACATCCATCTGGTGGACTTCCATGTTCTTGGTAGCAGCAATGGCGAGCATTGACCGGAAGGAGGTAAACGTCACAACGGGAGCGAAGGTCTCATTGTACTCTGCGCCATGCCGTTGAGAGAACCCCTTTGCTACCACCCGTGCCTTGTACTTGTCTATCTTACCATGGTAGACTTGGAACCCACAACATGAGCGCCGGCAGGTCTGTCCACCAGTACCCATGTCCCGTTCTCCTCAATGGAGCTGAGTTCACTGCGAATTGCTTCATCCCACTCAGCTTTGTCAGGCCGCGTGAGTGCCTTTGCGACAGACGTTGGCTCCTCTTGAACCATGAACGAATAGTTGAAGCCTGTCCATTCACCCCTATCTGCATCGTAATGCTGCCGAGGAGCTTTCAGACGTGAACTGCTCCTTGGACCTGCTTGTTGTTGCTGTCGATGTAGAGGCTGAAGGTTTGATTTGTCATCGATGGGGGCAGAGGTATCCTCCTCATGGTCTGGAGGATCAGATACGTCGGACTTGGAGGCTGATTCCTCCGAGTCATCTTCATCAGCTTCTCTCCCTGTTGTAGTACCCAGCCCATGCCATTGTGCTGGTGCTTCGTCTCCCTCCTCAAGAAGAGTGAGCCACTCTCCCTGTTTTGGATTTTTCTCAAGTTCAAGAAGCTCTCCCTTACTCACTGAACGTTCGTGGAAATCCACGTCTTTGCTGCGGATGACCTTCTTAGCTCCTAGGTCCCACATTCTATAAGCTCTGTGGGCGGTGTCATAGCCGATGAAAACACACTTTCGTGCTCTTGCATCGAGCTTTCGAGGACCCTCAGCCGCCTGGACCTTGGCAAAGCCGGTGCAACCGAACACCTTGAGATGGGAGGCGTCCGGCTTCCTGCCCGACCATGCTTCTTGAGGTGTCTTCAGCTGCTGTTTCTACTTCTTCTTGCCTCTCCTTTGCAGAGCTGTTGCAGGTGTGAGGTTCACAAGATACGTAGCCGTGCGTGCTGCTTCAGCCCAGAACCTAGGAGGCAGCTTGGCGTCAAAGAGCATGCACCTCGTCATGCCAAGGAGGGTCTGATTCATCCTCTCTGCTACGCCGTTGCTTTGAGGTGAGTAGGGAGTAGTTTTCTGGTGTTCAATGCCCTGTGTCTTGAGCCACTCCCTGCAGGCTTCCTACTCTCCCCCATTGTCCGTCCTAAATGTCTTCACCTTCCTTCCACTCTGTCGCTCGACCATAGCGACAAAGGCTTGCAGATTCTCCTTCACCTCACTTTTCTTTTTGAGAATGTAAATCCAGACCTTGCGGTTGTTGTCGTCGATGCATGTGAGGAAACATCTGCTGCCTCCATTAGACGGTATGCAAAAGGGACCACACACATCAGAGTGGATGAGGTCAAGGGGTGCGAGAGAACACGTACCATTACGCTTGAAAGGTTTCATCTTGGCCTTACCTTGAAGGCATGGCTCAAACAAGATCCCAGCTCCCTCGGCCTCATCACCTAGCTCAATCCCATGCACTAGCTCCTGCTTAGCCATGAGTACCAATGTGCCATGAGCCACGTGCCCAAAGCGCCTGTGCCACAGGTTCTCTGACGATGTGCACTGGCTAGAATGAACAGCCTTGGTGGCTGCATTTGCTTCTGGTTTTGTTGCCAAATCTTCCGGTGCCACTGCTTCCGCTGCTCCAACATGTCCTTCATCATCAGAGTCTGCATCGTTGCTCTCCTCATCATCACTCCCGGCCAGAGATTCAGCCGTTGATGTTGTCTTGGTTTGCAAGACGTAGAGTCCATCAACGCGAGGGACCTGTGCAACAACCTTCTTGGCAGGGTAGGAAATGCTGATGTCCTTGGTAGGGACTATCACTGCTTCCTTCTCTGTAAAAACAACTGTCATTCCATGGTCAGTTATCCTACACACAGAGAGCAGATTGGCTGTGAAGGGGGGCAAGTAGACTACCCCCTCTAGCTTGAGGTTGGAGTCCGCACCATTGACACCCACTGTGACCAGCTTGTAACCAATCCCCTCACCTGCCTCAACCTTGCCGTTGGCGACTCTGAAGTTTTTTTGGCATGGAGCAAGAGAGATGAAGTCTCTCTTCTCATAAGTGGTGTGCTCGTTTGTACCCGAGTCAAGGCAGTAAACTCCTGGCCTGAGTATCGCCCTCCCTTTGTTGGAGGCACACACGGCCATCAAGCTTGTGGGATCCTTCCCACCATGTCCCCCTCGCCATTCATCCTCGTCTCCTCCCACCTTCTTGGGTGCACGGCACTCTCGAGGCCAGTGTCCAGCCTTACCACAGTTATGGCAGTTTCCTTGACGCTTTGGACCCCTTCCATCAGTGCCTTTGATTCCCTTGTATCCAGAGGAGGAGGTATTATGAAAGGCACCGCTAATTTGTGAGGCAAAGGCAGCCATGTTTGCTTCACTACTGCTGCGACCCATGGCTTCATTCCGCACGTACTCCAAAACGGTGGTGTAGGATACTTGCTCTTTGGTCCACCCTCCAATCATTGTGATCATGGGACCCCAGCTCTCCGGCAGCGTCATCAGAAAAATCATGGCCTGCATATCGGATTTCAGGTCCCACCCCATGCCGTTGGCTTGTTGCAAGAGAGTCTCAAACTTCTGCATAAAGGCAGAGACATCCTCCCCTTCACCAAGCCTCATACTGATGAGGTTTTGTAGAATGAAGAGATGGTTGGTGAGTGAGGAGGACTGAAACACCTTGCCCAGTTTGGCGTATGCCGCGGCTGCCACTGTACAACCGCTGATATGTAAGAGGATTGAGGGCTGTATGGAGGACACGAGAACGACAAGAGCCTTCTTGTTGAGCTTGACCCATGCCACAAGGTCAGCACCCTCCTCCTTTGGTGCTGGGATACTTCCGTCAAAATATCTTAGCAAGTCTCTATCATCCATGATGATCTCAAACTGCCACTTCTAGAGAGCAGACCCCTCTCCATCAAACTTGAGAATGGGAGAATGATTCCCTGGTTCCCCTGTCCCTGCCATCCCTACACCTACAACTACTACAGCTGCTGCACCTGTTGTTGATGCCAATGCACCTGTGTTTGAGGCCATTGTAGGCTGTTGGTGAGAAGAGGCAACTGCTTGCCCTGTTCACGTTGGCTGATGCAAGCAGATGTAGGCTGATGTAGGCTGATGTAGGAAGATGTCAGCTCCCAAGAGAGAAAGGTGCAGATGTGTTGCATTCCCCTCCGGCTGAAGATTGACCTGCAAACAGAGAGGATGGGTGAGAGCACAGGCGCTCTCACTGCTTGTGACTTTGGCGGTTGCGTGTGTGAAACTTCTCTAACCAGAGGAGTGGGCCCATAACCCTTTCTTAGCTACTCAGCTAACCACGTCCGGCAGAGAAGCCGCGAAACCCAAAAAGCTCACAAAGGTTTTTACACCTTCTTCCTTTGCAGGTATGTGTCGTGCACCCCAAACTTAATCAGGCATACACTTCACCTTCAAGAGTACTAACGCCTTAGCACTACATCTCAAGAAGAGCTCAAGTCGTTAACATGCAAGAGAGCATCAAGCAAGGGTTAATTGATCAGCATGTAAGACAAGTCCTTTTATAGCTGTCTGTCCAGTCCTAGAAATCAAAAGCACATTCCTAAGAAGTAGCTTGACCCTGCCACATCACCAAGAGACTTGTGCTGTGGTCTTGACACATAAGCATCCTTGTGCCAAGGTGACTGATCAGCCTTGTTGCTTCCCAGAAGCAATGGACTTTCTTTCTTGGAAGCTTCCAAAACAACCAAGATATGCATGGAGCCAGGATCAAGCTCATGACCTCTCACTTGGCCAAATCAACAAAATGGCCAAGTTAACCACTCACCTACATGGTGTACTCACAGGTCATATCTCACATGAGACAGAGCATAGTTGAGTCACCCTACAACAAATCCAGGGGTCATACCTCCACAAGGGGCAGAGCATTCCTGATCCGTCGTACAAGACTGAACAAGGGGCAAACATATTCAACAAACACAACAAGGCATGAAACAGAACACCATGACACCTCAGGATACGGAACAACATGACACGACACGTCAAGACATGACATGACACGACACAAAATGAAACGGCACGACACAACACGACAGGACACGACACGACACGACACGACACGACACGACACGACACGACACGACACGACATGACACGACACGACACGACACGACACAGCACGACATGACACAATACAACACGACACAACACAAAACAACACTACACAACACAACACGACACGACACAACACGACACGAAATGACACAACATGACACAACAGGACACGAGTCAACATGACACGACACAACATGACACGATATGATACAACATGCCATGATACCACACGATACAAAAAAGACAGGACACGATATGACATGGTACAACACGACACGACACGATACAACACAGCATGACATAATACGACATGGCACGACACGACACGACATGACACGACACGACACGACACAACACGACACGACACGACACCACACAAAACAACATGACACAACACAACAAGACACAACAGGACATGACACGACATGAAATTACAGAACATGACACGACGTGTCACATCGTAACCATTCATACATATCACATTACTCTACATTAAACTACATCAAATCACATTTTTTTGCATCACATTACATCACATGGAATTGCATTAAATCACATCAAATTACATAGCCAAAAAATTGACTTAACACATTACAGCACATCAAAATATATAACATCATGTCACATCACATCACATTGCATCACATCACATCACATCGTATAACATCAAATCACAGTACATCACATGGAATTTCATCACATGCATGCATGCACAAATGGTCGCATGCACACATGGTATGCATGCACGCATGAATGCAATCGTACACATGCATGCACATAAGAACATGCACGCAGAGAGAGAGATAGGGAGAGATAGAGAGAGAGAGAGAGAGAGAGAGAGAGAGAGAGAGAGAGAGAGAGAGAGAGAGAGAGAGAGAGAGAGAGAGAGAGAGAGAGAGAGAGAGAGAGAGAGAGAGAGAGAGAGAGGGAGAGAGAGAGAGAGAGAGAGAGAGAGAGAGAGA
>SZWC01014118.1:31415-56082 GCA_023375785.1 Penium margaritaceum | reverse complement strand
ATATGGATATGGATATGGATATGGATATGGATATGGATATGGATATGGGTATGGATATGGATATGGATATGGATATGGATATGCATATGGATGTGGATATGGATGTGGATATGGATATGGATATGGATATGGATATGGATATTCATATTCATATGGATATGGATATGGATATGGATATGGATATGGATATGGATATGGATATGGATATGGATATGGATATGGATATGGATATGGATATGGATATGGATGTGGATATGGATATGAATATGGATGTGGATATGGATATGGATATGGATATGGATATGGATATGGACATGTATATGGATATTTACACGGATATGGTTATGGATATGAATGGATTTGGATATGGTTATGGGTATTCATACGTATGTGGATATGATAAGAAGATGGATATGGATATGGGTTTTGATTTGGATATAAACAGAATATGGATATGGATATGGATATGATTATGGAGTGTATATGGATATGGATATGGATATGGATATGGATATGGATATGGATATGGCTATGGATATGGGTATGGCTATTGATATGCTAGGAATGTGGATGTGGATATGGATATGGCTATGAATTTGAATATAAACTTGGATGTGAATATAGACATGCGCATTGACATGGAGATGGCTATGGATATGTATATGGATATGGATATAGATATGGATATGGACATGGGTATGGATATGGATATGATGTACACGGATATGCATATGGATATGGATATGGATATGGATATGGATATAGACATGGATATGGATATGGATATGGATATGGATATGGATATGGATATGGATATGGATGTGGACATGGATATGGATATGGATATGGATATGAATATGGATATGGATATGGATATGGATATGGATATGGATATGGATATGGATATGGATATGGATATGGATATGGATATGGATATGGATATGAATGGATTTGGATATGGTTATGGGTATTCATATGCATGTAGATATGATATGAACATGAATATGGATATGGATTTTGATTCAGATATAAACAGAATATGGATATGGATACGGATATGGTTATGGAGTGTATATGAATAGGGAAATGGATATAGATGTGGATATGGATATGGATATGGATATGGATATGGATATGGATATGGATATGGCTATTGATATGCTAGGAATGTGGATGTGGATATGGATATGGCAATGAATTTGAATATGAATTTGAATGTGAGTATAGACATGGGCATTGATATGGAAATGGCTATGGATATGTATATGTATATGGATATAGATATGGATGTGGACATGGGTATGGATATGGATATGATGTACATGGATATGAATATGGATATGGATATGGATATGGATATGGATATGCATATGGATATGGATATGGATATGGATATGGATATGGATATGGATATGGATATGGATATGGATATGGATATGGATATGGATATGGATACGGATATGGATATGGGTATGGATATGGATATGGATGTGGATATGGATATTGATATGTCTATGGATTTGGATATGGACATGGATATGGATATGGATATGGATACGGATATGGATATGGGTATGGATATGGATATCGTTATGGATATGTATATGGATCTGGACATGGATATGCATATGGATATGGATATGGATATGGATATGGATATGGATATGGATATGGATATCGATATGAATATGAGTATGGATATGGATATGGATATGGATATGGATGTGGATATGGATATGGATATGGATATGCATATGGATATAGATATGGATATGGATATGGATATGGATATGGATATGGATATGGATATGGATATGGATATGGATATGGATATGGATATGGATATGGATATGGATATGGGTATGGATATGGATATGGATATGGATATGGACATGGATATGGATATGGATGTGGATATGGATATGGATATTGTAGCATACCGATATGGATATGGATGTAGTTGTAGACATGGACATAGACAAACATATACATATACCTATGAGAATACATAGAAATGTACTGTATTACCACAATAATTTGCAACTGTTTTCACAAAGGTTCTTCTTAACTCTATTTGATAAAACTAGGAGTGACAAATGTATCCTTTTGGAACAGGGGGCATTGAGTAAACACCCAGGAAAATTTGAAACATTGTTGTCGTTGTTGGCCTGAGGGTGAGTGTGCATCCTGGAAGGTCCCTAGCACTGGCTGGTTCACACCACCAACTGTTCATGGAGAGACTGAAACTGTGGAGGCAACTGGTTCCAACGATGGCAGAAAACTGGTCAAAGAGTGAGGCAATAGTTTTGGCCTCAATTGACAGGGAATGAACTCTTGAACAAGGCTCAGAAGAAGTGGTATTTTATAGCCACTGATCTAAGCTTTTCAGAACACCAAAGCATGCCAGATTTGAAGCTTCCTAGAATATTCTATGCCTTCTAGAGTGGCCCTTGGTAGGGTGTCACTTTTCCCACCTAGGAAGGCATCCCTTCCTTCCTCTAGAAGCTTCTGCCCCTTCCTAGATTCCTGAGCTTCCTTCTAGGAGGAGGTAAGGTATCCAGATGACCAAGACACCTCTACATGCCTTATAGGACAAGTCACCTCTTCTAGAAGGTGTGCCACCTTCCTGGACCCTCACCCAGCCTTCTAGAAACTCAAGGAGGAATTCTAGAGGTTGAGCTAGCTTCCTGGCATCTGTTTTCCACCTCCCTTGAGGCAGGGCAGAATTTGATCTTGTGGGACTTGAATCCCGGCCCCTGCCTCTAGAGGTGGACACCATCAACCACAAATCCACTAAGGCTTGTCATTTATGTGTTCCTTTTTGGAGTCACTCCTGCCATGGTCAGGAGAATCACTCAACAATCTCTCCCTTGCGCATCACCCATGGCAGTCTTCCATGCCCAACCTGCAACTCAGGAGCCTTTCTCCTCATGGGAGGCGAGCTTATATTTAATTGCTCCCTCCCACTCAGCCCCATCCTTCTAGTGCACTGCCTCCTTCAGGCTCCTCTTGCGTGAAGAATACTTGTGCAAACCAAGTCCAAACGTCTTTGTCGGCATCGTACCTCTTTGTCCTTCTTTGCACACGGCTGCTCACTCGGGGCTGTTGAGGCGGTTGTTTTTGTTTCTGTCTCCTTTCGGTTCCATCCTCTCCATGCGCCTGCTTCCCTTCTCTTGGAGACCTTCGAGACATCGGTCGACTCCACGCCTCCACGTCCATCTCCGGTCCTTTGGATTCCTCATCCGTACTGGCCGGAAACAATTCTGCCACTCACCCATCCCTTGGGCAATCCTCTCCGGCTGGTTCTGCTACAAGGACGTCACCCTCATTCACGTCCTCCGGCGTCTCCCCCTCAAGGAGTGGCAGCCACTCCCCCCTCTTGGAGAGACCTGCCTCCTTGTCCGTCCAACAATTTTTCTTTTTGAACGTGATGTCGCGACTCTGCACAATCCCCTGCCTCCTTGGGTCAAAGAGCCGGTACGCTTTGCTTCCACTCTCATACCCAAGGAAAACACACCGACGGGTTTGTGGGTCCAGCTTGCTCTGCCCTTCATGTACCTGCACCACCGCATGTGCAATGCAACCAAACGTGCGGAGATGACCCACTGTTGGCTTCCTCTCACTCCACACCTCTTGTGGCGTCTTCCACACATTGCTCTCCTTGTCCTTCAACAGCTTGGTCAATGTAAGGTTCACTATGTACGCCGCTGTCCGTGCCGCCTCCGTCCAATACCGTTGTGTAAGACCGGCGTCACTCAACATCGATCGTACCATGTTAAGGATTGTGCAATTCGCTCTCTCTGCAATGCCATTTAGCTCCGGGAAGTGTGGGGTTGTTTTCTGCCACTCAATCCCCTTGCTCTTCATCCACCCAAGGCAGCCCGCATATTCACCGATGTTGCCGCTACGGAACACCTTCACCTTCAACTCTGTCTGCCGCTCCACATCTGCCACAAACTCTTGCATGCATGCAAGTACTTCACTCTTCCGCTTTGTGAGGTAGAGGTACAGTTTGCGGATGTGGTTATTGATAAAGGTGAGGAAGTAGTAAGCTGCGTCAATGAAGCTCTCAAGTGGTCCACACACATCTGTGTGTACCACTGCCAACTTTGTTAATGCACGTGTCCCCTTTGCCGCAAACGGCTGCCGCATTGATTTGCCAATGATGCATGGCTCACATACGGTCTCCTTGGTTCCATCAATGCCACTGATTTGGACACCCCACAACACCTCCCTCTTTGCCATCTCCTTCACCGTCGATGGATAAATGCTGCAAAGTCGGCGGTACCACAGGTCCAGGTCTCCTTCATCCTTCGTTGTAAGATTGGCGGCATTGGACCCCGCCCGACTGCCAAGGATCTTTGCGCATAGCAGGTACAAGTCGTCCTCTCTCTTGGGGCGCGCAATAACCTCGCCTAAGCCCTCCTTACGGATGACGGCCTCCTTCTTTGTGAAGAGCACCACAAGTCCCTTCTCGGTAAGGCGGCTGACGGAGAGCAGGATTGCCCAAGAATTGGGCATGTGGATAACTTCATGGACTGTTCTCGTGACAGGATTTCCATCCACGATTGACTCAATACAGACGTTACCCTCACCAGCGGCCACCTCTGTTTTGCCATTGGCCACCGTCATGCGTCTCTCCGAGGCGCTGTAGGTGAAAAATGCCACCCTATTGCATTGGGTGTGGCGCCCTGATCCGGAGTCAACGACGGCAACTCCTGGATCCTTCAAGTCGGTGGAGTTGTACGCCATGAGGGCCTGCTCGTCTTTCTTCCCGCCCCGTTGCGACCGGTCTGGCTTCTTCTTGGGGAAGTTGCACGCATAGTGGCCCTCCTTGCCGCAATTGAAGCACTCCCCTTTTTGTCACCCTTCTTGGTGCCCTGTTTGGCACCCTTCCACTTTTCGCCTCGTTCTCCACAGTGAGGATGAACTATGTAAGCAGAACTTGATGCCGTTGCACTCTCTCGACTGCCACGTTGCATCCACTCGTTGCGCATAGACTCAGTAACCTTCGTGTACTTCAGCTCGTTAGAAGGCCAGCCACCAAGGACTGTGATCATGGGACTCCAACTTTCTGGCAAGGCCAGAAGGAGGATCAAAGCTTGCAACTGAGAGTCGACCTCCCAACCAGATGCTAAGCACTCCGTTGTGAGCGACTCAATCTGCTGCATGATCTCCATGTTGTTGTCACCTTCGTTGGCTTAGAGGGTGACGAGTCATTTGAAGATGAAGAGATGATTGGCGAGGTTGCTTGACTGGTAGATGGAGCAGAGTTTTGACCATGCGTCTGCGGCCAGGGTGCATCCTTGGATGTGCCCAAGTTGTAGTGGGCATAACGCAGACACAAGGAGCGTCATCGCATTTTTGTTGCACTTCTTGTATGCCTTCTTTACCTCAGCTGTTGCTGTCTGCAATGGAGCAGTCTCATTGCCCTTCACTAGCTCAAGCAGTCCCTTCTTGTCAAGGAAGACCTCAAACTACCACCTCCACAAGGAAAATCATGTCCCATCAAACTTAAGAAATGTGCGGATGCTCTCTTGCTCTCTGGTGGCCATGTCTTGATCTAGGAAGCGTGAACACAAGTTGGCTTGGGACCTCTTAAAGGCGTGGGCCCATAACCCTTTGTTGGCCTGAGGGTGAGTGCGCACCCTGGAAGGTCCCTGGCAGTGGCTGGTTCACACCACCAACTGTTTATGGAGAGACTAAAACTGTGGAGGCAACTGGTTCCAAGGATGGCAGAAAACTGGTCTGAGAGTGAGGCAATAGTTTTGGCCTCAATTGAAAGGGAATGAAATCTTGAACAAGGATCACAAGCAGTGAAATTTTATAGCCACTGATCTAAGTTTTCCAGAACACCAAAGCATGCCAGATTTGAAGCTTCCTAGCAGATTCTATGGCTTCTAGAGTGGCCCTTGGTAGGCTGTCCTTTTTCCCACCTGGGAAGGCATCCCTTCCTTCCTCTAGAAGCTTCTGCCCCTTCCTAGATTCCTCATCTTGCTTCTAGTAGGAGGAAAGGTATCCAGAAGACTAAGACACCTCTAGATGCCTTGTAGGACAAGTCACCTCTTCTAGAAGGTTTGCCACCTTTCTGGACCCTCACCCAGCCTTCTAGAAACTCAAGGAGGAATTCTAGAGGTTGAGCTAGCTTCTTGGCATCTATTTTCCACCTCCCTTCAGACAGGGCAGAAATTGATCTTGTGGGACTTGAACCCGGGCCCCTGCCTCTAGAGGTGGACACCAGTAACCACTAAGCCACTAAGGCTTGCCTTTTTTGTGTTCCTTTTTGGAGTCACTCCTGCCATGATGAGGAGCGTCTCTCCAAAAGTCGTGTCATGTCTGCATAGGCAGTTTTCATAACTCTGACAAGTCCAAAATTTTGGACAACTTCAACTGCTCACTCAAACTCAAGCAAGCAGATCTACGGCTCCGTACGCTTGGATGTTATTGATGTCCAAGCATCACTTGAGCTCTGCGGACGTTCTGTTCGAACCAATCTCTAGAGGATTTTTGTCATCCTTTTCCAACAAAACATTTGACCAAGTTTCCTACCAATTTGGAACAAGAAACAAGGAATAAATTGCTGTCTTTGAAATTTCTTACAATTACTTTACTTGCAATTACTTCCAGTCATACTGTAGATGAGTATACATTGAATGTAAAACAAAAAGCTTCATGCACATATACATGTAGACGCAGGGTTACTATGTAATCATTTCCACACTTTGTGTGCAATTCCTGCCTCTTGTTTTCTTTTTCCATTTTTTTTAGCTGCCTCCTTTCCTGCTACTTCTTGTGCTCCCAAACATCACCTACTGCTGCACCCAAGGTTTGTGACAGCTCTTGTCTTGCTTCATAACGTCGTCTCTGACTATTTCTGTTGCACCGCAGCTCACATGCCCCCTGGCTCTGATACCATGAGAAAATGAATTAGGGCATGCAGGCTTATGCAAACGTATGCACAAGCTCTGGGTGTGATGTAACGATGAAAGCACCAAAATCTGGCTAAGTCTGGGACGCAATGCATTGAGAACAAGGAGAAGATGCAAGTGAGCCCCGATAAGGCCTATACAGGGACGTTAGCAGTTAGTCCACCAGGCCCCATCACCCCCACCGAGCACAAAGGAGCAGGTGGGAATAACACACTCCACACAATGTAAAAAAATCTGAATTGGTCTCCTTGTGGCACCAGAAGGTGTCTCCATGTACTCGGACCTTGACCATCGACAGAATAGAAATAGCTAGCAGAACACACATACTCAGCATCTAGACGCCATGAAGAACTTGTCGACTGTCAGAAGTTCCCACTGCAACATGGTGTCTGCTCAATGGACCAATGCAAACCAACGAGTTTCTGGGTCTCGACCACCGACAAGGTACAACCTGTCAGGAACATCGTAAACAAGTATGAATGGGTGTCCCGCAGCACTGGTAGAGACCACCGAGTGCCCGAGTCTTGACGGCAGAAGCGGTACAACCTGTGAGTAATACATTAACCAAGCATGAATGGGTCTCCCGCGGCATCGGTACAGACCACCAAATGCCCAGGTCTTGATCATGGAGTGAGATGTGAAATGTTTTTCACATCTCACATAAACTGCATCACACCAACTGGTAGAACGACCTCAAGTTCCACCGTGCGAGGCGGTAGACACCACACTGGGATGGGTAGAAGCCCACACAACACCAGAATTATGTGCGTGGATGTGCATCAATTGATGTGCCATGAGTGATTCGGCTGACAAGTGAGCATGGTGAAGAGGAGACATTAGTTTGATCCCGGCAAGAGAATTTTTTATTCAATCTGGCCATATTACAAGAGATGAGGGCAAGAACTGTTGGACAAGTGTCAAATGGGCCAATAGTCACTCGCTCGGATAGCTGTGGGGAGACTAGCCGCATAAGGGATCAGGTGTAGTCCTTGTGTTTTCCATAATACAGTGCATTGTAAACAAATTTAAACTTTTTACAATCAAACCAACACACACATTGACTCAGTGAATGCATTCGCTTGCACACTTGAAAGAAAGCATGCTGCGACACTCGTACGCAAGAGACCAGCTGAGCCAGGAGAAGAGAATATGGCCTAATCTCTCAAGGCCTAATCTCTAAAGGCCTGAGACAAACAGACATACCAGTGGAAGAAAATCCAGGAGTGCCGCATTGTCCAGTGGTGAAAGCGGGCTGGTTCACTGCTTGATGTTTGAGAAGCATGCCATTGCCTCATTACCAATGAGCAGGTTTGGCGCCAACTGTGCTTTTACTACTTCCAAGGAAATTGAGTTTGATATGCGCCGATTAAAGTGAGGTCAGAGATTTTCCCCAACTATAGGTCAAAAAATCTTTCGTTCTGGTACTTGCAAAATGAATGAGTCGGGGCACTGCCATGCCTTCTCTCAAAATGGGTTCCATAAAATCCAACCTCTGAGAGCCACAACAAAGGATTTTTTGTTGTGATTTGCACGTGCACTGTCTCACTGATTTGTCATGTGACCTCTCGGCTGGTGTACATGCTTCTGCAGATGATTGACTCGACGGAAATTGACGACATCGGGCGCATTGCGATGGAGGGGAAGTTGCATCATTTTGAGAGACGTGGCTCCTGTCTCCTTGTGTGGAGTCTCCCACTTGGTGGAAGTGTGTGGCTGGATCCATTGACAGCAGCCACCTACGCTCATGTCACCGAAAGTCATGGAAGGCTACTCTTGGTAGCAAAGAGCATGTCCATGCTCTTGTTATGGTTGCCTAAGCCTGGAGGCTTAGGCAACCATAACTCCCATGAAATATTTTTCTTGCTAATTTTGACTGCACGATTATGTTTGTAGCATGCTTGCATGCTGCAAACTATCTCTGAAATTCTGGTCAAGTTTTGAGGGAAAACGGAGGATGTGTACATGGAGCAGCCGGAGGGGTATATGGTGGAGGGAAAGGAGGATTTGGTGTGCAAGCTTGTGAATGCCCTCTATGGCCTCAAGCAAGCACCGCGAGCATGGTACAACAAGATGGATGAGCAGCTGGCTGGGCTTGGGTTTGTGCGCAGCGAAGCCAACCATGCGGTCTAAGGGCGCGTGCAAGAGGTAAGCCAGGTCATCATCTTGCTCTATGTTGATGATCTGCTCATTGCATCTGACTCCAAGTCTCTTTTGGACGATGTGAATCAGTCCCTTGCTGCCAGGTTTGACATGAAAGACATGGGAGAGCTTAGATACTACCTTGGCCTCCAGGTCAAGCGCGACCGGCAGCAGCAGATTTTGGAGTTGTCGCAGAGCACGTACGTGTGCAAGGTCGTCAAGCGCTTCAACATGGCAGGAGCGCGCAAGGCCGCAACACCACTGGAAGTGGGAGCAAAGCTGAGCATGACGCAGACTCCCCACGGCATGCAAGGGAGCAGCCGCATGGAAGCAGTGCCATACCAAGTTGCAGTTGGGAGCCTCATGTACGCAGCAGTCGAACGGTTTGTGTCTTGACATCAGCCAAGCAGTGGGAGTGCTCAGCAAGTTTTGTGCGAATCCGGGCGTGCCGCACTGGGAGGCGGTCAAGCGCGTGCTGCGCTACCTTGACAACAGCAGCAGCCTTTGCCTCACCTTCAACGGCAACAACAGCCCCATCCTCATCAGCAACAGCGATGCAGATTGGGGGGGTGACCTGGACACAAGGAGGTCAACTAGTGGGTTCGTTTTTGTGCTTGGGGGAGGTGCAATCAGCTGGAGGAGCAAGAAACAAGAGTGCGTCACCCTCTCCTCCACCGAAGTAGAGTACATCGTCCTGAGTGAAGCCGCAAAAGAAGCAGTGTGCCTGTGTGAGTTGCTGGCAAGCCTTGGACAGCAGCAGACCGCAGCAACTACCATCTACTGTGACAACATGAGCGTCATTGCTCTAACCAAGAACGCAGAGTTTCATGCCCGCACCAAGCACATCGATCTGCGGTGCCACTTCATCCGCGAGCTCGTGGCAAAGCAGGTTGTGCAGATCAAGTTCTGCCCTTCAAGCATGATGCTTGCAGACTTCCTGACCAAGCTGCTCGCAGCGCATCGCTTTCAGCAGCTCAGGGGACAGTGCGGACTTGTGTGATTTTTATTCTCAAAAAGTGGGAGAATGATGGATAAGAGATTGCCAGGAAGTGACAAAAATCCCCATCGTCTGACAGCACAGATTCATAGAGGAAATGTCACAGGTTCCAACGCACTTTATGGAACTCAATTTGGAATCCGTTTGAGTGAGATGTGGTTTTTTACATTTTGGAGACCATGGTTCGGGTTCAAGTGGCGACCAGAGCACTTTCAGCACAGAAGGCGGCCAAAACTATTGACCAGGAAGGCAAGGAGCGGCCTTCAAGGAGAAAAGGCAGCTGGAGGGCCTTCAAGAGATTTCAAGGAAGGAGCATTTGAGGATTATTGTCCGTGCAGGCCGTGGGACATAAATCTAATGCATGACAGTGTGACTGCGGCTCATCACGCAAGAGTAGGAGTGAAGTAGAGGGTCAACTTTGACAGAGTGTATCTCAGTGCTCCTTTGGCCAAATGAGGCATATAAGGGCTTGTTAGAAAGCTGTGATCATTTACTTTATTATTCAAGAGTCAACTCTGACATTTTCATTCTCTTCGTTCCTAAATTTGCCTTCAAAGTTCCTGCCTATCCAACCTACAACTTCCTCTCACAAACAGTTGGTCCTGCCAAGGCGGCTCTCAGTGAGCCTGATAAACTCCCTGAGGGCTGCCCCAGATTTCAGCAACCTTTTTTCCCTACACTCTAGAGAAGAATGGTGTTTCTGAGCACTGAAACCGCACCATGACTGATGCGGTTGGCACTATGCGCATTGAGGCAGGTATCTATAAGTGCTTCTTCTTTGAGGCCATGTTGTACATGACTGGGGTTTTGAACCGAGTTCCCCATGGTCCTTTGCCCCATCCCATCACCCCCTGCCAATCTTTGTGTGGAAAGCATGAAGATGTTTTTCCTACGCGTGTCTTGGGTTGCGTCATTCGTGTCTGGCACCCGGAGGACCAGCAAGATGGAAAACTGGCTCCCCATGGTCGTCTCTACACCTTTCTTGGGTTGTCTAGTCAGCCAAAGGCTTGGCGGTTCTGGGACCTTGTTTGGCACTGCGTCATTGAGTCACATGACGCATTTATCTTTGAAGATATTTCTCCACTCGATCTCCCATTTGTCAGTGCCGGGACCATTCCGGGCCTGTTGCCACCATCAAAGGGGGGATACTCTAAACCGATGCACAGCATTACTCCCTATTTGTTGATGTCTAAAGTCTTTAGTTCCACCATGTCGCCTACACGTCCACCCACACTAGACACCCCTACCGTACCAGAGTCCCCATCTATGTCTCTTCTTCCGGATTCTGACACGCATCTGAGTCCATATCTTCGACCACTGACTCCCCCAACGAGGTAACTGATTCCGCTTCTTTGGCCGCTGACTCCACCATGCAGGCAACAGAGTATTGAAATTTTTCCCCTCCGCATGCCCAAGTGCGGCGCCTGGAGGCGCCGACGAGCCGCCAGAGAGAGGAAAATTTTTGCAGTTTGATCTAGCGGCTCAAGGATTGCCTCTGATCCTGAAATGGATGATTGCAGCTCAAATTTGAAGAGTCTCTGAATCCGGTGGAAGTTGTTTCACCAGAATTGGACAAGTAACGAGGGAGATATAATCTTCCAAAGTTGGGGTGTGCGCGGCGGCTCTGGAAGCCGGCCGCGACTCGACTTCCGGTGAATAATCAACTGGACAGAGTAAAAAATGTCCATCTGAAGATTTTGCTCCAGAAGAACTGTCGAGGCGTCCAGTTTAGTGTAGTTTGTTACTGAGGGACTTTGCCAAAATCCTGGGTCGGCGTCCGAAACTCAGTAGTACGTTTTGTTAATTGGAGACTTCGTCAAAATTCTGATTGCATGTATGCGGACAGGTTTCAAACCTCGTCACACCCCATCACCAAACTCGACCCAAAAGTGGGAAAGGTGCATCCAAACAGTGCAGGGGATCCCTACATCACGTGAAATGGGATCTGCGCCTTGGGAAAGGTGCTTCGCACGTGAATAAAGGCACCACGGCGTGTGCGCACCATGGAGGCATTAGGCGTTTCCGTGGTGGGTGAGACCTACACTTCAGCAAGCGTAACTTGGGCTACGCTTGTTCAAGTTGCACACGGTTTGGTGCATTGCAAAGCTCATGACTAGCCCTGTATGTTTTCTGATCATTTCCGTGTAAAAAAACTAATACAAAATCGCGTCATTCCCTTCGCAAAATTGACTGTCTTTACATTCTTGCTCACATAGCGTGATGCGACCAGAAAGCTCATGCTCAATCTCAGATTCACCCAAAACAGAAGATGTGTACCACTAGAGAAGATCATAACAACATTGGAATTGTATCACATGGTTTTCCTGAAAAAGTGTTATGGGCCCACAAGTATGATCGTCTCCAACGTTCACATCTTCCGCAGCACACGGGATTGTCATCTTGGAAATCGCCGTGACGTTCTGAAAACATGTTGGAGTAACAACTGCGCAAATGGTGCAGAAGGAGACGCAGCCCATTTAGAAGTATGCGGGCGGCCCGGGCTTTGGGCTCTGGAGGTGGCAGTTCAAGCTGCACCTCGTGCATAAGGGGCTGCTGAACATCATGTTGGAAAAGGAGGTGCTCGTAGATGCGACTATTATGGATGCCAAGAAGCAGGCCTTCGAAAAGAAGAACACGGAGGCGCTCATGCTCCTGGTGTCTGGGACAGCCGAGTTGCAGTGGGGCTACTTCCAAGACTGCAAGCTAGCAACCAAAACTTGGCAAAAACTCTGCGCCATCCACTAATCCAAGTTGCTCGTGAACAAAATTTTTGCGATGAAGCGACTCCTCATGGTGAGAATCGAGGAGGGAGATGATGTCATCTCCGCCATGTAGTATATCAAGTCATTTGCCTCACAATACAATGACATGGGGTGGAAGATCAACATACAGCTGCAGACAATGGCCCTCCTCATGACCCCACCTGACAGTTGGGTTCCCCTCATCACCGTCCTTGGAGGATGGTCGGAGGGCAAGCTTACCTATGGTGCGGTCGCAGAATACATCTGCAATGAGGCACAACGCCGGAGCTGCGGTGAGTCCTTGTCTTCCTCAGCGGTCCTCCTCACCAAAATGCGAGGTGGCATAAGTGGGGACAAAGGAAATGGCAGAAAGGGGGGTGGCTAGAAGGGCCCATGCCGCAAGAAAGGTGCATGCCGCAACTGCGGCAAGGAGGCCATTGGACTCGTGAGTACCCGGAGGAGGCGAAGGCCGGCAGCAAAGACGCCAAAGGCAGATCGCTCCTCAATGGCAAGAAGAACCACTTCCTCAAGAAGGCCAATAGGCAGTGCCTGGATTTCGGGGCCGAGGAGCACACCCAAATCGAGAAGGTGGGGTTCGTCACCTACGAGAAGTCCTCCAATTCAATGGTGGTTGCGAACGACAAATTCAAGCCTCGGCCAGCCAAGGCGACATGCTATGGAAGTCGTGGTGGGCGGTAAGAAGGAGCTGTGCACAATCCGTGATGTATAGCACTTCCCCGGCCTGATTGAAACTTTCAGTATCAGCCACTTGACGGATAAGGGGTATGAGGTGCTCATCCGTAGGAAAGGCATAGTGGTGCGCATTGACAGCAACGGCAAGGTCATGCTAGAGGCAAAGCACGACGGCAGTCTCTACATCGTGGATTCCAAGGTGATCCCCGCAGCATCGGATGCAGCAAACTCGCAGGAGCGTGTCGTCAACATGGCCAAGGGAGGAAGCGCTGATCTGGAGCTCTGGCAGAGACGTTTCTGGTATTCAGCACCCGCAACCATTAAGGAAATGGCAAAGCGCGACATGGTGTGCGGCCTCATCATTGACGGTGCAGCAGACACGTCAGCAGATGCAACAGTGCACAAAAGGTACAAGCCTTTCATTTTGGACAAGGGACGGTACAAGCCGTTCAACGAGAACGCGACTGGCGTAAAATGTTGATTGTTTGTGATCCTTATTCAGTATTGTAGGATGGATCAGGAATGCTCTGCCCCTTGTGGAGGTATGACCCATGGATCCGTTGTGATATGACTCAACTATGCTCTGTCTCATGTGAGATATGACCTGTGAGTACACCACGTGGGTGAGTGGTTACCTTGGCCATTTTGTTGATTTGGTCAAGTGAGAGGTCACGAGTTCGATCCTGGCCCCATGCACATCTTGTTTGCTGTGGAAGCTTCCAAGAAAGAAAGTCCGTAGCTTCTTGGATCTTACATGGTTGGTCTGTCACCTTGACACTAGGATGCTTATGTGTCAAGCCCACAGTGCAAGTCTATTGGTGACGTGGCTGGTTCAGGCCACTTCCCAGGAATGTGCTTTTGAGTTCTAGGACTGGACAGACAGCTATAAAAGGACTTGTCTTGCATGCTAATCAATTAACCCTTGCTTGATGCTCTCTTGCGTCTTGACGACTTGAGCTCTTCTTGAGATGTAATGCTAAGGCGTTAGTACTCTTGAAGGTGAAGTGTATGCCTGACTACGTTTGGGGTGCATGACACATGTCAACAAAGGAAGAAGGCCTAAGAACCTTTGTGAGCTTTTTTGGTTTTGTGGCTTCTCCGCCGGAGGTGGTTAGCTCAGTAGCTAACAAAGGGTTATGGGCCCACTCCTCTGGTTAGGGAAGTTTCACGCACGCAGCTGCTAAGGTCACAAGTAGTGAGAGCACTTTCGCTCTCACCCAACTTCTCTGTTTACAGGGCAATGGGAGGGGAATGCAACACATCTGCACCTTTCTGTCTTGGGAGTTGACATCAGCCTACATCACCCTACATCAGCCTACATCAGCCTACATCTGCTTGCAACGGTCAACGTGAACAGGGGAAGCAGTTGCCTCTTCTCACCAACAGCCTACAGCGACCTCAAACACAGGTTCATCGGCATCAACAACAGGTGCAGCAGCTGTAGCAGTTGTAGTTGTAGGGATGGCAGGGACAGGGGAACTAGGGAATCATTCACCCATCCTCAAATTTGATGGAGAGGGGTTTGCGCTCTGGAAGTGGCAGTTTGAGATCAATATGGATGACAGAGATCTGCTAGGATGTTTTGACCGAAGTATCCCAGCACCAAAGGAGGAAGGTACTGACCTTGTGGCATGGGTCAAGCTCAACAAGAAGGCTCTCGCCATTCGTGTATCCTCCATAAAACCCTCAGTCCTTTCACACATCAGCGGTTGTGCAGTGGCAGCCGCGGCATACGCCAAACTTGGTAAGGTCTTTCAGTCCTCCTCACTTGCTAACCGTCTCTTCATTCTACAAAATCTCATCAGCATGAGACTTGGTGAAGGGGAGGATGTCTCCGCCTTCATGCAGAAATCTGAGACGCTCTTGCAACAAGCCACCGGCATCGGGTGGGACCTAAAATCCGACATGCAGGCCATGATTTTTCTGATGACGCTGCCGGAAAGTTGGGGACCCATGATAACGGTGATTAGAGGCTGGACTGAAAATCTGGTTTCCTACACCACCGTCTGTGAGTATGTGCAAAATGAAGCCATGCGTCGTAGCAGCAGTGAAGCAAACATGGCTGCCTTTGCCTCACGGAGCAGTTGCACCTTCCGCAATACCTCCTCCTCTGGGTACAGGGGAAACGACAGCACTAGCAACAGTGGAAGGGGTATAAAGCGCCAAGGAAACTGCCATAACTGTGGCAAGACTCGACACTGGGCTCAAGAGTGCCGTGCACCCAAGAGAGAGGGAGGAGACGGTGATGAATGGCAAGGGGGACATGGTGGGAAGGATCCCACAAGCTTGATGGCTGAGTGTGCCTCCAACAAAGGGAGGGTGATACTCAGGCCAGGAGCTTACGGCCTCGACTCGGGCACAAACGAGCACACCACTTATGAGAAGAGAGACTTCATCTCTCTTGCTCCATGCAACAAGAACTTCAGAGTTACCAACGGCAAGGTTGAGGCAGCTGAGGGGATTGCTGACAAGCTAGTCACAGTGGGTGTCAACGGTGGAGATTCCAACCTCAAGCTAGAGGGGTGGTCTACTTGCCCTCCTTCACAGCCAACCTTCTCTCCGTCTCCAAGATAACTGACCATAGCATGACAGTGGTCTTCACAGAGAAGGAAGCGGCAATAGTTCCTACCAAGGAAATCAACATCTCCTACTCTGCCAAGAAGGTTGTCGCACAGGTTCCTCGCGTTGATGGGCTCTACGTCTTGCAGACCAAAACTACAAATTCAACGGCTGAATCTTCGGTGGAGAGTGATGATGAGGAGAGCAGCGATGTAGATTCAGATGAGGAAGGACATGATGGATCAGCGGAAGCAGTGGCAGCAGACGATTTAGCAACAAAACCACAAGCAAATACAACCACCGGGGCTGTTCATTCTAGCCTGTGCACATCCTCCAAAAACCTGTGGCACAGGCACTTTGGGCACGTGGCTCATTGCAAATTGGAGCTCATGGCAAAGCAGGAGCTAGTGCGTGGGATGGAGCTAGGTGATGAGGCGGAAGGAGCCGGCATCATGTGTGAGCTATGCCTTCAAGGCAAGACAAAAAGGAAACCCTTCAAGCGCAATGCAGCTCTGCGAAGGCGAGGCAAGAAGAAGCAGAGACAACGGCTGAAGACGCCTCAAGAAGCATGGTCAGGCGAGAAGCCGGATGCCTCCCATCTCAAGGTGTTTGGTTGCACCGTGTTTGCCAAGGTCCAGGCCGGTGAGGGCCCTGGAAAGCTCGATGCAAGAGCACGAAAGTGCATTTTCATCAGCTATGACACCACCCACAAGGCTTATCGACTCTGGGACCAAGGGGCCAAGAAGGTCATACGCAAGAAAGGCGTGGATTTCCACAAAGTTTCTGTGAGCAAGGGAGAGCATCTCAAACTCGAGAACGCTTCAAAACAGGGAGAGTGGCTCACTCTCCTTGAAGAGGGAGACAAAGCACCAGCACAATGGCATGGGATAGGTGGTGCAACAGGGAGAGGAGGTCATGAAGATAACTCGGAGGAATCAGACTCTGATTCCAACATATCCGATCCTCCAGACAATGAGGAGGATGCCTCTCCCATCATCAACGACAAACCAGACCTCCAGCCTCCACATCAACAGCACAAGCCACCACGTTCAAGGAGCAGTTCACGCCTCAAAGTACCTCGGAAGCAGTACAATGCAGATAAGGGTGAATGGACATGTTTCAACTATTCATTCTTGGTTCAAGAGGAGCCAACGTCTGTCACAGAGTCACTCACTCGGCCTGACAAAGCAGAGTGGGATGAAGCAATTCGCAGTGAACTCAGTTGCATCGAAGCGAATGGGACATGGGTGCTGGTGGACAAACCTGCCGGGGCTCATGTTGTGGGGTCCAAGTGGATGCTGAAAGCAAAAAGGAAACAAGATGGCAAAATAGACAAGTACAAGGCACGGGTGGTAGCAAAAGAATTCTCCCAACGGCCTTGCGCAGAGTACGATGAAACCTTTGCTCCAGTTGTGACGTTTGCCTCCATCCGGTCAATGCTCGCCATTGCTGCTGCCGAGAACATGGAGGTCCACCAGATGGATGTCAAGATAGCCTTCCTTTACAGCAAACTTGACAAGGAGATATTGATGGAGGTTCTAGAGGGGTTTGATGCTCCTGAGGGCAAGGTGTGTAGATTGGTGAAGGCACTCTATGGGCTAAAACATGCGCCAAGACTTTGGTACCAAGAGATGGACACGTTCATGGCCAAGGAGTCCTTCCTGCATTGCAACAATGACCCTAGCATGTACGTGCATGAGAGTCACAAAGGGACTACGTTGGTTGCCTTGTACGTTGATGACCTGATTCTATGCTCTTCTTCATAGCAATTGCTAGACGATCTCAAGGGGCAGCTGAGTAGCAGGTTTGAGATGAAGGACATGGGTCCTCTTCACTTCTATCTTGGAATTGCCATCAAGCGTGACAGAGCAGGAGGTACCATCAGCCTGAACCAGACAAAATACATCGACTCCATCCTCAAAAGATACGACATGGCAGATTGCAAACCTGCCAGCACACCCATGAGCTCGGAGTGAAAACTCTCCACCTCCATGTCCCCATCCAACAAAGCGGAGAAAACTGACATGTTGGGCATCCCATATCAGTCTACAGTGGGCAGTCTGATGTATGCCATGGTCGCCACCAGACCAGATATAGCCCATGATGTTGGGCATGTGAGCCAGTTTGTAGCCAATCCCGGTCCACTTCACTGGCAGGCCGTGAAGCGCATCATGCGCTACCTTCAGGGGATGCGGCACGTGGGGCTCCAGTTTGGAGGCATCGCTGGATCCGCATCACTGAGTCTCATGTGCTACACTGATGCTGATTGGGGAGGGAATGTCGATGACAGAAAATCTACCTCCGGCTTTGTGTGTATGTTGAATGGAGGTGCAGTCAGTTGGGCAAGTCGCAAGCAGGAATGTGTCTCTCTGTCAACAGCTGAAGCTGATTACATCGCTTTGGCTGAGTTGTGTAGAGAGATGCAGTGGCTACAAAGCCTGCTATCTGAGATGAAAGCACCACAGGCAACGGCGACAGTCATCAAGATTGACGACATGAGCGCCATTGACATGTCAAAGAACCCCGTCCTGTCCAGGCGCACAAAGCACATCGAGATCCACTACCACTACGCTCGAGACTTGGTCTACAAGCAGACAGTGGAGCTTGAGTATGTCGGTACCAAGCTGAACCGGGCTGACATGCTTACAAAGCCACTAGACAAGGATCTCCACCAGGCGGGCAGGCAAGGTATCGGCATGGTAAACGCAAGTGATGACGAATGATGATGCCCACTGAGGCAAGGTGCAAGGGAGAGATTTGTTGGTTGTTTTTGTACCTTATTCAGTATTGTAGGATGGATCAGGAATGCTTTGCCCCTTGTGGAGGTATGACCCCTGGATCCGTTGTGATGTGACTCAACTATGCTCTGTCTCATGTGAGATATGACCTGTGAGTACACCATATGGGTGAGTAGTTACCTTGGCCATTTTGTTGATTTGGCCAAGTGAGAGGTCACGAGTTCGATCCCGGCCCCATGCACATCTTGTTTGATGTGGAAGCTTCCGAGAAAGAAAGTTCGTAGCTTCTTGGATCTTACCTGGTTGTTCTGTCACCTTGACACTAGGATGCTTATGTTTCAAGCCCATAGTGCAAGTCTATTTGTGACGTGGCTGGTTCAGGCCACTTCCCAGGAAAGTGCTTTTGAGTTCTAAGACTGGACAGACAGCTATAAAAGGACTTGTCTTGCATGCTAATCAATTAACCCTTGCTTGATGCTCTCTTGCGTATTGACAACTTGAGCTCTTCTTGAGATGTAATGCTAAGGCGTTAGTACTCTTGAAGGTGAAGTGTATGCCTGATTAAGTTTGGGGTGCATGACACATGTCAACGAAGGAAGAAGGCCAAAAAACCTTTGTGAGCTTTTTTGGTTTCGCGGCTTCTCTGCCAGAGGCGGTTAGCTCACTAGCTAACACAAAGGACCTGCTTGAGGTTGTGCACAACAACGTGTGCGGACCATTCAAAATGCCGTCAAACAGCGGCTTGAGATACTTCGTAACCTTCATCGATGAATATAGCAGGAAGCTCTTCGTGTACTTCATGTAGCACAAAGGCGAGATCTTAGACCAGGTGAAGGAGTACGTCGCAACGGTGGAGAGTCAGACTGGCCGGAAGGTCAAAGCACTAAGCAATGAGAATGGCGGAGAGTACGTGGGACGTAGCGGGTGGATGAAGCACCAAGGCATCAATTGGGAGCCCACTACGCTTCACTTGTCACAGTCCAACGGAGTGGCTGCACGGGCAAACCAGACGTTGCTCAACATGGTGCAGACCATGCTTGTGGATTTGGGGTTGTTGCAAGGATTTTGGGCCGATGTTGTGCGTACAACGAGGTACACCATCAACCTCACCCTAAGAGCGATGCTGAAGGATAAGAACGGATGGACGACACCACAGGAGGTTTGGAGTGGACACAAGCCATACATGGTTTAGTTGCTCGGGTAAAAGGCGCACGTAATGGTGCAGGTGGCGTAGTGACGCGATAGCAAGCTAGAACCACGGTCGCAGTTGTGCTTGTTCCTTGGCTACAAGGGCGTGTAAAAGGCGTATCAGCTCTGGGACCTGTGCACGCAAGAGATCATCCGCAGCCCTGACATTGAGTATAACGAGCAGTAGAGCGTCATCAATAGCAGAAACAACATGAGCGTTGGGAACACTCCAAAACAGGGGGAATGGTTCCAGCTCCTTGACTACGAGAAGGAGCCGGCGGACGTGGAGGTCGAGGATGCAGCGTCGGAGTGCGGCGATGCAGCAGGTGCAGCAGATGACGCGGAGGACTCCGACAACGATGCAGTTGAGCTAGAGATCCGACAGAAAGATCCGTCGGAGGAGGCACTACGGGTGCCAAAGCGCGCACTTCCGGTGGAATTCACGTCGGTTTTCAGAGAAAAATCCTCCGGACATGCCGCCCGTCCAGTCAATGTTTCACCGGAGCGGGAGAGACCCTCGGGGAGCCGTCCAGTCGATGTTTCACTGGAGCGATCAGAGTCAGAAGGATTGTAGTAAAGCGACAAGGCGCCACCAAAACTGCCGCGCCGCAGCGGGAGGGAGCAGAGAGCGGAGAATCACTTAGACGCAAGCATCGGTCGATGGATCAGCATGACGCGATGCATGTTGGCTGCATCAACAAAGCCGACAAACGTGCAAGAGGCGCTTGCGCGGCCCAAGGGGGAGCACTAGGACACCAGTATGGTCCTAGGGCACGGTTGAGAGCTCCACCAGATGGACCTGAGAAATGCTTTCTTTCATGGATGTCTCCATGGTGAGGAGCTCTACATGGTCCAACACCCTGGCTTTGACGATGGCACTGGTCATGTTTGTCAACTGCAAAAAGCCCTCTATGGCATGAAACAGTCACCTAGGTCTACACCGGCAAGTGACTGGACTGGGAGCATGGTCGGTAAGAGTCACACTGAGTGGGTCTTTCTCATCGGTGGCACGGATGTCTCGTGGCAGGGTGGGAAGGAGGGGCACATCACATGTAATACTAGAGAGGAAAAGTATGTGGTATTGAGCGCCGGTGTAGTGAGAGTGTGTGGCTCCATTGTCTGTTGTGTGAGTTTTGTCATCCCGCATCGACCATCGCGTTGCACTGTGCCAATGAGAGTTCCATGACAATTGGAGAAAATGAGAATTTCATCACGCATGCACAAAGCACTACGGAGTATCACTATGTACACTCTGTTGCATGAAGTCAGCATCCGGATTGTGTGATTCTAGACTGTACTACTGTTGGCAGACTTCTTGACAAAGGTCGTCAAACACGCATCGTTCAAGAAAGCTGTTAGTCAAGTTGGTCTCCATCCGTGAGTGCACAGTCATGCATATGTGAGATCCCTCTCCTCATCTTATTCCATGTGCACCCCAACCCTTCCCGTGCTTATTATCGCACTTTTTTTTCTTTGCTTAGACTGTGGGGACATGAGGGTATGGAGGAGTATGACTTATGGTGTGTATGACCTCTCATGTGCATGTTCATTGCTACCAACGGGTCATGGGAGAGTGTTGTTATTCGTGTGGACCGGCCTGAGGCAAACGGAATAGAAATCAGGGCCGATACAATGGCACCTGCCGTCCGCTCCTAGCATTTCAGCTAGGAGAAGATATCACCCTCAGGATCACGGTTCCACACTGAGCAGCTCCTAGCCAATCACTTGCTAGCAACTGTGTCCACTTAACACTTAGTCAGTTTTGCGTGAGGTGCTAGTCAGAAACAATCTCTTGGGGCTTGGACCAACCATTGTCTTCTTTTTAGTGTTCCTTAGTTGGACAGCTCTGTGAGGAACATCTAAGGCCAGATTGTATGTTTAGAATGAGGAATAAGCCTCGTACATATATAGGCCCGGCATCTAAGGTGTGTGGGTAGTGGCACTTTTGAGGGTGGCGAATCCACACCACCTCAACAGTTTGCCAATTGGCACATCCACTGACTGCAAAGTCGCACATCCTCCCCATGTATGGAGAAATGTCTAGGAAACTTCCCCTGTGCAGGAAGGTCAGAAAATATCCGTGTTCACATCAAGGCTTGATCGCAGGACCACCGTGCTATCCACTGCGCTACACTACTGGTGTCTCACTTGGACTTGCACTATGAACCAGATTTGGGGGACTTAATCCAATGGAGCACTGCATGCCCAACCTGTCTGCCAACTATAGCAGTAGCCAAGGGGGCATACAAGAACACCAATCTCTTCCTTGCACCTCTGGCCACCTGCTGTGGTAATCTTCTTCCGCATGAACCCATAGCTGTGCATTGTGTTTGTGCGCCTCAGGTGTCTTGCTCTTTAGTCCTCGTCTCCTACATCCACCATGCCGATTCCTCGAGCACCTGTATAATGCAAGTCACTGTCTAATGTCTTTGTCAAGAAGTCTACAAGAATTTTCTTCATTTCAATGTCCTCTAGTTCCATAACACCCTTGGCAACAAGCTCACGTGAGTAGTGGTACCAAGTTTTGAACTGCTCCATACGCTAGGACACCATGTTGTCCTCTGCCATTGCGATGGCATTCTGGTTGTCGATACAGATGACCGTTGCTTCCTCTTGTGGTGCCTTGATCGCATGAACCAAACTGCAAAGCCACTGTGTTTCCTTGCACACTTCCGAGAGTGTGATGTCCTCCACCTTAGCAGTAGAAAGCAAGATGCAGTCCTGATTCCTGCTCGTCAACAAAACCGCACCACCGTTGAGAAGGTGGACAAAGTCTGAGGTGGATTTCCTGACACCAATCCGTCCTCCCCAGTCAACGTCACTGTAGCATGTCAGTCGCAGCGAGTCTGATCCTTCTAGAAATCCAAGCCGAAGTCCCACATGCCATGTCTTTTTGATATAGCCAATAATCCGCTTCATGGCTTGCCAGTATTCTGGCCCAGGATTGGCCACAAACCTGCTCACCTGACCCACCGCATAAGTGATCGCGTCCCTACCAGCGCTTATATGAAGCTCCTGATGACGGAATGGTATGGGATGTTTTGCATCTCTCGCCCCTCTGTCTCATTGCTTAGTGACATGGAGGAGGAGAGATTGCACTCGGAGGGCATGGGGGTACTAGTGAGTTTGCAGTCCTCCATGTTGTAGCACTTCAAGACGTCCATGATGGTTTACGGTTGTGGTAGACGACAATTCCGAGGTAGAATAGGACCCATGTCCTTCATCTTAAACCTACTGCTCAGCTACTTCTTGAGGTCCGCACGGGCCTCATGAGAGGAAGAGCACATGATCAAGTCATCGACATACAATCCCGCAAGCAAAAAGTCACGCTCATCCTTCCCCACATTGACACTAGGGTTGTTCTTGCAATGAGCGTAGGAGAGCTCAGCCATGAAGCTGTCTATTTCCTTGTACCAGATCCGGGAGGGCTGTTTAAGCCCGTACAATGCCTTCACCAGCTTGCACACCTTACCCTTGATTGCTTTGACACCTTTCATTACCTCCATCAGCACCTCCTTGTCTAGCTTCCCATTGTTGTTCTTCTATGCCCCATGGCCACTGCTATGGCTTGACGGACAGGTTGGGCCTACGTTGCTCCCTTGCAGTAAGTCCCCCAAACCTTGTTTGTGGTGCAAATCCAAGCAAGACACCAGAATTGTAGCGCAACGGATAGCATGTTGGACTTAGGGACAACAGGTCCTGCGAGAGAGCCTTGATGTGCGCAGAATGTTTTTGACCTTCCAGCACAAGGGAAGTTTCTTAGACATTTCTCCATGCATGAGGAGAGTGCGTCACTTGGCGGTCAGTGGATGCGCCACTTGGCGGACTGGTAGGGTGCTGTGGAGTGACCACCCCAAAAGTGCCACTACCCACACACCTTAGAAACCAGGCCTAGGACTATATGTACCAGGCTTATTCTTCATTCTAATTACACAATCTGGCCTTAGATGCTCCTCAGAGAGTTGTCCAACTAAGGAACAGTACAAAGAAGACACTGGTTGGTCTAAGCCCCAGGAGTTAGTCTTTGACTAGCACCTTGCGCAAAAGTGACCTAGTGTTAAGTGAACACAGTTGCTAACAAGTGATTGCCTAGGAACTGCTCAGTGTGGAACCGTGATCCTGAGGGTGATATTTTCTCTTAGCTGAAATGCTAGGAGCGGACATCAGGTCATCCTCTGGTCAGAAAGGCGCAAGCGGAAGCAGTGGCGGCGGAGGCAACAATGGCGGCAAGGCTCCCAAGCGACAGGGTAACTGTTGCAACTGTGGCAAACCTGGGCACTGGGCAAGAGAGTGCAGGTCGCCAAAGAAGGAAGACGGCGAAAGCGGTGGGAACAAAGGCAGCAAAAAGGGTGGCAAAGAAGCCACCAACATGATGGCACAGAGCACGCCTCCAGCAAAAGGAGCGGCACTGCTCAGGCAAGGAGCTTTTGGGCTTGACTCCGGCACCGATCATCACTCTAGCAATGACCAGGCTGGATTTGTCTCCATTGGCCCCACCGATCGGTGTTTCAGATGCCCAAATGGTAGCGTCATGAACGCAAAGGGCGTGAGAGACAAGCTGGTGAGCATAAGCCTCAATGGTGCAGAGAAGGATCTATGGCTACGTGATGTGGTCTACATGCCCTCCTTTGCGGCAAACCTTCTGTCCGTGTCAAAAACAACGGACAATGAAATGACGGTGGT